>BOPP01000123.1:1771096-1797904 GCA_017312745.1 Gryllus bimaculatus | reverse complement strand
TACTCTCTCTCGCTCTCTCTACTCTCTCTCGCTCTCTCTACTCTACTCTCTCTCGCTCTCTCTACTCTCTCTACTCTCTCTCGCTCTCTCTACTCTCTCACTCTCGCTCTCTCTACTCTCTCACTCTCGCTCTCGCTCTCTCTACTCTCTCGCTCTCTCTACTCTTTATCTCGTCCTCTCTCTCTCCTCTCTGCTCTCTTCTCTTTCTCCATCTGAGCTAGAGATGATATGAACTAGTACTTAACATTTATTACACGCACAAAAAAAAGCGCCAGCTGGAAGACTTCCACAGAATACTGGTCTGTGATACGCAGAACAGAAGCGCACAAGTACAAAACACGCGCACGGTGCGTTAGTGAAACAATTCAAGGCGTTGCCACCAGAACCGCGCTTTACGCTGACAGAACGCCTACACGCGTGCAATGGGCCGCCTTATTTATTGGCACTTGTCCAAGATATTAAAACGTACCAAGCACGTGAAGAAAGGAGCTGGCCAGAACAATGTTCGTACTTTGAAACAGTGGTAAATGAAAATTACAACCATTCAAATGCAAATTAAGGTATGTAAATCAAATGAAACGTTTCGTACCCCGGAGAGAACAAGCTTATAAGTTATAACACAAAAAACAGAGGACTTCTGCTTTACACGAACATACAGAAAATATTTCAAGATTTCTAAGCGAAACCTAAACAAGTTAAGATGAAAATAGTTCTGAATTTTGAAATATTTTCAGGATTGATGAAGAGGAAGTGCAGCTCCAAAATAAAAATAGATGCAGCAGAGTGGAGTGGCTAAAATAACATATTCAGGATTTACATATTTGTTTCTGGCACCGTCGGTTGAAAAAGAAGCTGTATAATTAATTAACTCAAGTACGTTCTTGTATTCATATCAAAAACCGGTCTCATGTAATCAAGAAGTAGTCTCGGCATCAAAGTTGAAATATCAAATACTATTCAGACATAAAAATAACTGTATTAAAGACCACACAGTACGCAATACGAAGGAAAATGAAAGCAATATTCCAAGTTATTTTAATTCTAAAGATACCGTTATTACAAAATTTATTGTACATTGCTAAATTAACATTTCACGTCACTGTTGACTCTGTAGACTGTTGACTCTAAAGAAAGTGTGTCACTGTGTCAATAATTACGAAAATATTACAGAATATGAGTTAAATTGGTTAGGATACATTGTAAGTGATAATTTTTTAATGAACAAACCAAGTGATAGTTCCATGCGGAATATCGATTTCAAGTTCTTATAAGACTTGTTGAAGACCAGTAACAGATATGATTTCCAAATCGAAAGTTCCTTTCAGATTTGTTTGACGATTTATTTCTTACTAGTTCAACGAGTTGCGTCCTATACGATTCGCCGGCATTTTCAAAAGGTTCACTTCTGCACAAATATTAAATCGATTTCACATTGAACATTACGCCACGCTTCTAGGGTCTTTTAGATACTTATCACACGATTTAAGACACGAATTATCTTTCGAATTTAACTAATCACATTCGTAGAAATCATTCTTTATTTTGAGATGGCAAACGTTTCATTATCTTTTGTTTATTTCGGGTCCACGGCAAACAAAACCCTGGTACTAGTACGAATGGATAAAAAAGGCAAAAAGGACAAAATACTGCAAGCAGAAAGTAAAAGAATTTCTTCTGTTCTTCAACGAGTATTAAACCCATTAAGTTCCTTCCCCTTTGTTGAACATTTAGAGCTTCCAGAAAATGTTTCAGGAGTGCAACTCTGCACATTTTATCATGTCTAGGGGATAGATTTTAAGGAAATGTCATTTTCTTTTCTTTTCACTTTAGAACAATGCCGTTTTGTGTAGAAATTCATTTTATGTTTTGACAAAACGAAATTACCCATTTTTTAATGTAATTTTTTTTCCTTTTTTTCGTCCATTTTTTTAACCTTTTTATATCATTTTAATGGTACTTGCATGAAACAATATGAAGTGCAACAAATATTCACCAAAGAATTCCTGAGTAGCCTGTTCGATTTCTTCGCTCATATTTTGTAATGCCAGTCGTTGTGAGTGCTAGCAATTTGCTGTTCCTGTCACGCCTAGCGGCGCCCTTGTGGGTTCCGCTGAATTCGCGATAAATAAATGCAGAAATTTTCTTTCCTCCAAACCAAACGTCTTGCAAGCTGAGTTCACTTAAACAAAAGGAAGAAGCCTGGATTACATCAGTAACATACCCAACAGCTTGAGCTGTTCACTTGAAGTGTTTTTTATCATTTTCCCCATTACTTTATTTTTACGGCATTTCAAGAGCATTTTTTGGATCACTTTGGGCGAATTTTTAGGGCATCAAAATCCACCCCCGAATCATGTCTATTAGTCTCCGAGTGCGTCTAAGTCTTTAACTTCCATTTATTTATTTTTATCCATATAATTTTAGTTTAACCCATTATTTCTCCTTGGAAAAAAAAATCCTATTCAAAATAGACAAAGCCCATCCCAACAACGTCTGCCACGAGCAAAGCGCCCCGCCCCCGCGGGCCATGAACGCCGCTCTCGTTAGCGCGCGACGGCCGCGGCGACAGGTGCGCCGCCGGCCGGAAGCGAGGCGCAACACGCGCGCGTCTCTGCGACGAGTCACCAAGTGTGCGTCGGCTCGCCCTTGCACGCTGGAGCGCCTCGGCCAAACGACAGGGCACAGATGTTGGTGAACAACATGCGAAATGAAAACCACAAAAGTGTTTGTGACTCCTAGGCTGTCCGGGTGACGCCTCGTCGTTTCGCCTGTCATAACACCCGGACAGCCTAGAAGTCATGAACTCGTGCCGCGGAAGCCTACGTGTGCACAAAAGTGTTTCTCACATAGCTTAACCGCATCTTTATTTCTCTTTCCCAATAGAATCACTATTTACCCGTGTTATACCAGAAAAGCGAAACAGGTCTCTTCATGACTGAACAGTATTTCGTGACAATATTTTGTATTTCTTTGTATGTTATACAAATTATGTGATACACTCATGATTTACGATATTTATAATATATGTAGATATAATTCAGATAAAATAAAATAATACACTGCACTTCTACAAACACCCATATCAGTTTACAAGTTATATTTATAATTCATACAAAAGGGATTTGTCACGCTTGTTATGGTTCGCTTTAATCTTAATGAGAAATAGTCAGGTGTGAGTCATGGCACAGAGTGGGAGGCGAACTCACGAAGTCAGTATTATTTGGCAGTGTCACACCTCGAAATTGTGCCAACGTTTTCTTGCCAGCCTTCAATTAGTGCAAAGAATATCAGAATAAATGATGCATAACAATGTCACACTGTCTGGGTGAGCTAATCTCCGTAAATCAACCGGTTGGACGCTGACAAAATAAAATCATTATGTATATGACAAACTCACGGAAAGGTCAAATAAATTTATTTGATGATTATGTCACTCGGCTTTCGTTTACAATAGTGGTTTTCTCGGTAATATCTCAAAAAAAAATCTTACGTTAACCAGTTCAGAACAGAATATTTAATCGAAACAAAAATCCTGAAAATTATAATTCAAAAAAATATTAAACCTTTAAAATAGTCAATAGCTCGATGTAAAATTTCTTCGTATATTCAAAATAATGCTAAAATAACGCAAGTATTCCCACCCGAAGCTAATACTAATATTTAACATCAATCGACAATTTTTAAGCTGCTTCGTGTGAGCCAGGAAGTCGGAACACGGGATGTTGTCATCAATATGAAAGGGCTGGAGGAGAATTCAAGTGGCTGGCTGCTCTGATCGGTAGGTTTCCGTGGTTTCTGCGATCAACACCAGGCTAACGCCGGAGCAGTACCCTAACAAACGGATCGCATGCGATCTTTCCTTCCCCTTCCTTGTCCTATCCTCTCCACTTAGACACACTTACACTAGCCTAAGAACTCATGCCAGAAGACAAGCCAGGAGCTTAGAGCTTGCCTTTGGGCTGAGGGGTTTCTCGCTGGGAGATACCTGGTTAGGGAAACCCCCGCTAGCCTACGGTAGGTCGGTGCCGGATCTCGCCATACACTGGGGGAAATATCACCGCCACCTCCCAAGCAAACAACATGCAATGCACTTACGGGACTAATTACCCTAGTAGAAGAGGTGTCCAGAATCACTAAAACAATTAACCAAGATGCGTGGGAGACGGTGTTTCACCGATGGCGGTTCTCTCCAACCCTGTCCCCGTCCTCATCGTCGATGCAGACGCACGTGGCACCGAGTCGCAGCCCGCCACCTGTGCTCTTGGCCGCGCCGCCACCGCCACCGCCCAACGCTGCGACAGCTTTTTGCCCCCGACGTGATTGTGCACGCTGATTGCTATCGACCCAATTACCGCTCGTGAGAGGCAATCTCCTCTCCGCGGCAACTGACCGCCCGGGAGGACTGACTGGCCTTTTCTAAAACTGACAGACACTAACACAAACGCTTCGCAAAACCCCTCGTTCTGTTTAGATTCTGTTTGTGTAGTTATCAATTTTCTTCTACATGAGGCAAGTTCACAGAGAAAAGGAAATGGATTAAACATTCCGAAACATGAGCAGACTTAATCACCATCATTAGTCTTTGATTTTGTACATAATTCTTTCAATACCTGTGAATTCGCTGCATTATTAAAGTTAATGATCATGAAGCATACTACAACTGTGACAACGTCTTGTTATTCTTCTTCAAAGTATAAACTGATTGACTGGATTACTCTTTTCGAGCATATAGACAGCTACGGTCATTAGTCCCGTTAGTGTAGTGAATGTTTAGGTCGCGGGTTGGCGGTATTCCTCTCCGGCTGGAACGTGAGTCCCGGCGACGACCTAGTGGACCGACCAACTGAATAGGTGTCGCGTTACGCTTGCGAGGAGATCCACTCTTCAGCTATTTCCCTCTGCCGGGTACCGCTCCAACCGGACACGTCTTACGCTGTCGACTGGTCTCTCTACAGATGTGGTAGTGTGGTGCATGCAAGTGTACGTATGGGGAGAGGAGAGAATAAGAGGAAGGAAAGATCGCACGCCATCCGTGACCCGTTTTTTTAGGAAACTGCTCGGACATTCACCTGATGTTGATTGAAGAAACCACGGAACTACGAATCGGAGCAGCCGGCAGCTCGGATTTTCCTCCAGGCAGCGGAGGACCTCCAGGTCAGACGCTGCACTACAGCAAGTCTGAGCTACATTCAACCGATAAAAGTACCTTGTACTCTTAATAGTCGCATTTACATGTAACTCAACAATTCATGTCAAGTGAATACTATTAAGAAATAATTATAGACATTGTCATTGCCAACAATAGCATTTAATATAAGAGCAGCTTTCGATGGCTTAGCCATCATCAGTTGTCTGCTGGATGGAAGCCACAAAACGACTACTCCATCGAAAGCTGCTCTTATATTAAATACTATTGTTGGCAATGACGTCTATAATTATTTCATGAAAAATAACAACGATAACGCACCACAACACCTATGAATACTATTAAGCCAATTTCGCTTATTATTCAACGTCATTTAACATTTTCATTATTTCCAAGATTTATAATTGAAGTACGAGTTAGTCAGAACTTGATCACAATTTTGAGTTAAACATGCCATAATGCTCTCCTTGTCATTTAGCATCATTGCTTTCCATTTTGTCGACAAAGGTTATTGTTATCCCTGACTGCTACCCGGCTCTCTTAGATCAAACTTTAAATTAATACTTATTTTGAGAATAACATTAGTATAGCTCGTGATTATGTCACTCACCATATTAATTATTTTGTATATTTTGCGTTTTCCGATGTAGAAGTATTCAAATGAAAAGCATGTATATGGTTTTGAATTGCCCGTGACTTTCAAGGAAGCACGCAATGTGCGAAGGGGATAACAGCATTGCGTGCATATATGCAAATGTTTGCCACTCGCCTGACTCTCGATGATAATCGCAAGCGAATGTTTCAACTTGCTATCCACTAAGTCCCCAACAAGTGTACTTATGAGAAACAGTCTAGTATTCAAGGGGTTGCTCGTGATTATTACTGTGTCCGGTAAGTTAGATTGCAAGTGGAATGTCAATTACGCGGCAGGCTGCACATTAATATGCGTTTATAAGAGATCATTATACTTTTACGAGAATTCCAGAGATAACGTCCTTCAACGGCAGAGTAAGATGAAAGAAGATTGTAGGTTATGTGGTATTGTTCATGGTAGGTATGTGGTAAGTTCATATTTTATGAAGCTTGTACACTAGACTGTCAATCAATAACTTCAAACAGACATCAATTATTGCGCTTTTCCCAAGAAACACATTATGTAGCAAATAAGACAAGAAATAAAGTCTTTGCTGGGTCAAAAAACGAAACTGTATGGGATATTGCGTGTCGTAGGAGTAAAAGATGCAAGATTTCAGCTTCGTAGACTCAGTAGCAAGTGATACGTAAGAGATGAATACAATGTAACACATCACTATACATCGATATTTTCTATTCCCGAAATTGACACTTTCACAAAGAAAGCCATGCGTCTCGAGGAAGTATATTGACGTAAAATACTCGAAGTTATCCATTACACAGTACAATGTTTTCATTTGAGAAATCGGCAATCTATCACTGAACAACGCTCAATTCCTCAATTCCAGTCAGTAGACATGTGAAATGGAAATAAATCAGGATAATGTATTATGTTAATGCAATATCATGCATTAATTTTATCTATTACACTATCAACGTGCGTGCGGCAATGGTGTAACGTTTCGCCGGTCGAAGCCGTGGATTATTAAGGGCGAAAAAATCTTTCGTGCGCCTTCCTTCGGAGGGGAAGTAAAGCCGGCTGTCCCATGTTAGTAGAATTACTGCCATGTAAAAAATCCTCAAGCCTAAATGACGCTTCTGAGCTTAATTCAAATCGCCTGTTTTTCGCCCAAGAAATACCTCCTTTCTCTGCTAGTTGGTGAAAGGAGCGTAGCGAAATTTGCGTGGTCAGACGGAAGAGCAGGCCTCGTGGAATGAGTCTCACCACGTAAAATAAGGCAATTCATTTTTTTTAAAGTATCACGACCATCTCTTAAAAGGAGCCAAAATGCCCATGCGACAATTACGCGCAGCCAACACTCGAGTCTCTTTGCTGGGGACTATTGGTTTACCTGAATGTCCCAGCGCGCAACCCTCCCGCTCCCGCCTTTCCACCCGGCGCCGGTTCGCCCCCGCGCCGCTCACCGACCTCCTCTCGAACCCCGGTCGCGACGCCTAAGCCCCGCTTTTGCCGGCGCCGCCGAACGGAAGCCGACGCAAGCGCCTTGTGGCGCGTAAAACGCCTGAGCGGACACGCCCCCCCCCCCACAGGTCGCTTACACCTCGCGGGAAAGTTAGCTGTAGCGGTCAAAGTGAAGAGAAGGACGATCTTGGTGCTCCTGCCGCTGGGGAGGGGGAGTTATTGTTGGTGGGAGGGAGCTGATGGTGGGAAAGCAATTTTATTGGTGAGAGGGCTTTATCATTAGTTAAAGAGCTATAGCGTTAGTGAGAGGGAGTTATTGTTGGTGAGAGGGAGTTATTGTTGGTGAGAAGACATTATTGTTGGTAACGAGACAATTGTTGGTGAGAGAGCGTCGTCGGTGAGAAGGCTTTGTTGACGGCGATGTGGCGTTGTTGGTCGTGAAAGGGCATTGTTGTTAGTGAGAGGGCATTCTTGTTGGTAGTTGCGTTATTGTAGGTAGAGGTGTCATTGTTGAAGGGTATTATTGATGGTGGGGGCTCGTGCATAATAGCTATGGAAATGGCAGTGAAGGGAACGGCGGATTCGACGGAGAGAGAGGTGATGACAAAGCTACCGTGAGGAACACAAATCAGAAAAGTACTGAACAAATAATATTTTGTCTTGTCTAATCTGCGGAACTACGATATCAAAAATTCACACTTTAGGAGAAATGGATTGATGCAAACCCGTAATTAACATCTCCAAATAATATTGCAAAAACTTTTTCCTTTTTCTGCAGCGAACATTAAACACCATTCATGAGTAATTAATAACCCAATTACTCTCAGAAAGCTCTTCACTGAAAATACACGCATAGAGCAGCAAGACACGAGGCCGGTAGATATTCACGCTTCGGAGCTCGCTAGGCGGTCACGATGGAATTTATTCCTGTCCCTAACATTACCACCTGACACTACCGTCACCGCGTGTGTCACCTGACACCTTCAACACTGTTATCTCCACCCTAACCTTGTTAAAGCGCCCCAGATTAAGTGCTCACAGCTAGCGGTGTATCAAATCCATACTTTATGCTTTTATTCAAAAGTTTTTTAAAAATGTTTAAAAATCAGTGAAATAATTTAAACAAAAACTCATATGTTTTTCGGTTTCAATCAAGATAGATAACTTCTATCACGGCAATGCAGGCAAGAATACAACTGTGTGTACTCTCTCAAGCAAGTTCGGTGATGGGTTTACAATTAAAAGATGTATTTTGCACAAACGTAAATGGTTAACCATTTTCTCACTGGTACTTTTATGAACGGCAAATTACACTAAGTACTTAACATCATGTTATTGTTTTGTTTTTGTCCTAACGTACAAAAGAAAATTTCCCCAATTGAAAGTACGCGTGGATTAGAACTTACACAGGCAGAAACTTCCACTTTCGTCTATTTTTATCAACTTTGCCTTTTCTGCCATTGTCTTTTACTCCATTCCGACGAGGTTTTTGTTCATAATGGAAGGAAGATGCCACGTCTTCAGCAGTGACTTCATTAGCAATCACAATTTCATTTCTTCCGCCTGTGGTATGTTTATCATTCAATTTTGTACCAGGGCTCGCTGTCAGGATTGATCAAGGAGTCGTCTTTGTGAAGGACCCGGCATAGCTACAAAATCACATATTTTCGTCCAAAACATTGAGACTCCTTTAACGTAAATTTCCTCTTAACCATCCATTATACCTCACTATATATATATATATAATATATATATATATATATATACACACACTTTTACTTTTACTTTTACAAATACTGCATTGCCTGTTTTAATCGGTCTCTAATCCTCCCTACCACCTTCCTTGTAACGCCACTTCTAGAACAGTTTGAATAAGTTCGAATTATTTCGGACACGGGCATGCGAGATGCCTGGAACGCCTCCCGTGGACTTGCCGTTAAATTTCCATGCAGATTGGCGGGGATGCGAACCGCGGCCCCAGGGGAGAAGGTATGCAGTCTAACCATAGCGCGACAGGCCGCATCGACGGCCCTCCCATCCTCATGTCCACTGCCCTCTCCGTCACAGCCACATCCACTAATCACTTCCCCGCCGTCGGCCGTCCCACCGCAACGGCAGAATGCAACACGCGCAGGTATTCGCGGATACATGAATCGATACGATATTTGGTATCGATGTGAACGACAGAATCAAGTAGCGTATGTTCTCCTTGATATAGTAGGAATACAATTCAGAAGACATATCAAGTGACACGATGTAACGCCTCGAAGCGCGTTTGGAAGAACCGATATACACTACGCCCGTAAAATAGTTTTTTCTATACCAATTGTACAGTTTTAGTGACAATTCTATAATGGGAAAAACGAACATAACAAAATAACTATATCACCACTTTATTTTTGGCAAAATGCGAAGGAACGGCGTTTCGATACCTCAGGAATAATTTTTTGACATTACGTTCTACATATACAACCATTTCTATGTTTTGTATTATTTAATTTTTTACATTTTTATAATTTGTATATCAAATATTTAAATTAATAACTGATTTGGAGTGCGAAAAACCTTCGAAATCGTGTGTGTATGTGTGTGTGTGTGTGTGTGTGNNGAGAGAGAGAGAGAGAGAGAGTAAAAGAGAGAGAGAGAGTGAGAGTAAAAGAGAGAGAGAGTGAGAGTAAAAGAGAGAGAGAGAGTGAGAGTAAAAGAGAGAGAGAGTGAGAGAACGAAAGAGAAAGAGTTTATACTGCACATACCAAAATACATCACACTACACATATCCAATGCTGATCCCCTATGCTTCCGAATATACCACGTGTCCCGCCGCCGCCGCCGTTTCCTCGCACGCCGCTGCCGCTGCCGCTGCTACCGCCACGGCCGCACCACCCGCCGGCGCGCTCCCCCTGACGTAATTAGTCCGTCCGCCATTAAAACAGTTGCCAGGCGACACGCTGTCGAGCAAGATCACACACAGGGGCACTCCGGCTGGCCAGGAAAGAGAGACCGAGAATGGAGAGAGACACAGACAACGTAGAGGAGAGTATCAACTTTCAATATTTACCCCGTTCCATCTCGTACGGTATCTTGCGAATTCAATGTGCCCGCATGTACGTGCTCCCCCCTCTCTCTCTCTCTCTCTCTCTCTCTCTCTCTCTGTCGCAATGACAGTAATTTTGAGCAAATATTCCGTAATTCCATTCGAGCGAGACAAGATCTATATCAAACGTGCCATCGTGTTTGGTCAGTAATTTCGAATATTTCTGATAAATGAAACGCGAGTGAGCTCGCAGGCGAACCTGTGAATTAGCTGGTCGCCAGATGAGTGGTTAATGCGAATGTGTTCAACCGGCCGAGAGACCGACGAATCAACTGTTCATTGAGCTCTCGAGGACTCTGTGGGTCAGAGGTTTCATCCGCTTGTCAGCAAACTGAATGCGATTCAATGCAATCATAAATCGACTGCACCTGAAAACCATGGAATACTCAATTCTTATTCAAACATTACAACAACAAAAGAATTAAGAATTTCGAACGGTCTTGCAATTGAAAGGTAGAAGTAGTTTGCAAAATCAGTAGAAAGTGCTAGTCATCGCGAATGAATACAGTTTACAGTCATGTCAACAAATCAATGGCAATCTGTTTACTGTTAACAAACAATAAATATGACGCAGCAGAATAAAATTGGATACGATACTGACATACACATTACATTATATAGCTAGACATTCAGAAAAATTAAATTACTTTTATTACTATTATTATTCCTCTATAATCGCTTTCTACATTTCAAGAATTGTTTCTCTGATGATTTATTCTGTTGGAACTGTTTGATGATTAATTACTCTCTTAAATCGTTCCATGATCTTACATGAAACATATTCAAATAATGATTCCAGATAACGAAATTTTCAACAATTTTATTCTGAACTAAGAAAACATTATAAAAAATAGGATAATCATTGCAATCGCTTGAAACCTTTAGAATAAAGGAAAACAGAAACATGGAGAATGAAGACGAATAATTGTAATGCTGTAGTGCTTATTAAACCAGGGGAATTTTTCTTCCATCGAACTGTACTTCGAAGGAGGATAAGGTTAGATGTGACGTTTAAACGTGGGCATATAACAGTGATTGAGTAAGTTAGAGACAAGATTTATGTAACACGTGGATAATCTAATTGGAAAAGAACGAAGTTTGATTTACGAAACTCAAAGATGTTTTCTCTGTAAAATCGAAAATTTCTTTTATTTATACACTAGCATCGATTTGTTGGCACAGTTAAACAGGAAAATGGATAGGGGAAAAGAAGCTTCCTACTAATATGTAACCCAAACAGAGCTTTCTTATGGTTTCAGAATAAAAATACAAGTACACACGCACAAACAGAAACAGACACCGAACCAATCATAAAACTCACGGAAGATTTTCGTGTCAGTCTCTCCGGCAAAAAGAGCCACAATTCCAACAAAACCAATGACAATCTTTCCCACACATTCCACTAATCCACCCTCAAACGATAGCATTAACATCACCCATTCCACCTCTCATGATAACACACCCCTCTCCAGAACTGCAACTCCTTTAATTTAGTTTCCTTCTACAGCAGCCGCCCATAGAGATTCCATTTCTAAAATAAATAACAAACACCCGACCGCGCGGGGCCGGCCTGGGAGAAGCGAGCTCCCGGGAATTGCCAGGCCGCACAGCGACTCTCGCGGGCGCGGCCCGAAATTTCACCGGCGGCGCCGAACCCAATTACGAGTTATTTATTCAATTTAACATTATCTTTTATTAGCGCGCCCGATGTGGAATAAAAGGGCGCTGCTTAACCGGCGGTCGCAAGTCGACGGGCGGGGAAATAGCGTTCGCCGCGAAATGAAATCGCGCAAATTAATTTCAATCCGCCGAATAAAAATCGCCACAATCAGGAGCATAATAGAAGGAGAAAGCTTTCGCGAACAGTCCAACCCCTACTTTTTTTTTTTATTTCGGCGAGCGGGTTAATGCTGGCTTGCAAACAAATTTAGGTCTGCACAAGAGGGCGGAGAAAATTGGATGTAGATAAAAACGAGTAAAGGACAGAAGGAAGAGGATTTAGGATTATTAGCTTTTTTTTAGAAATGGGGTGAGCAAGTCAAAGTAATAACAAGATCAAAGAAAGAAGGAAACACGGTAGATATGGAAAAATGGAGAGAGGAAAACAGACGGGGAAAAAATAAGCCCAACAAGAGGGGTAAAGATGGTAATAAATGATATAAGAAAAACAATATTTACGGACTTGAAAGTATATGAATTTAAGCAGTAGAACTCATTTAAGGCATTACAAAGATTGCTTTGAAACAAGCAGAATTTTAAACTAATAATCGCAATATGCAGATAAATGGGAAGAAACACAAGAGAGGAATTAATTGTACGTGAGTAATGAAAGGGAGATTTATTGTAATTGGCGACAAATAAGCACTATTGAAACCACTCTTATAGATTAGTTTTGAGATTGAGGTTTTGATACTGGTCGATGCAAAGTATTATATTTTACTGCCTTCAATGTTTTTGTCTGTATGTATATGTGCATGGATGTAGGTGTGTGTGTGTGTGTGTGTGTGTGTGTGTGTGTGTGTGTGTGTGTGTGTGTATGCACGCGCGCATACGCGCATACACGTGAGCGTCCACACGCAGGTATATGTAGTGCTCCTCATATTTCACGAAATATCATATTTTCCCATCAAAATAGGCATAGGCTTTCTTTCAACAAATCACGGTTATCCGAAACGGTGTCTCGCTATTGATAATTTCCATACAGCAACGAATTACTTTTGTGAATCCACCCATCACGAGCAAGGAGAGTATACAGAGCGCTACAGTCAGTGACGCGCAGTACCAAGAGGAAGGACCGACTGCTCAGCAGCACCTGCCTCGCAAACAGCTGAGCGACTGGCGCGCGCTCCAGCGCCAGCAGCCTCCGTCGAGAGTTTGACGCGTGTCCATCTTGTGCGCGGCGCCCAACCGCCACCTTCGGCCCTCGGCAGCCAAGGGGCTGGTGACGTGGTTCGAAGACGCGCGCCCCTGCGGTCAATTCACGTGACACTTGCCCCCCACCCCATGGGCGCGCGACATGCGGGGCGGTCCACGCGTGTATCGTTTTAGTAAAGGCGAGGTAGTTCAAGCCATTTCCAAAATATGGCACTTAATATTCTGCAATGGTTTGAGTTATTTATTTACATATGCAGATGCTAAGGTACGAGTTCGTAACTAAGTTAAAGTAATACTAAGTTAATAGCGTAGCGAAATTTGCGTGGTCAGACGGAAGAGCGGGCCTGATGGCCCGAGTCTCGCCACGTAAAATAAGGCAAATTCAATTCAATAAGTAAAAGTAATACTAAGGTAATGTAATACTAAGGTAAAGTAGTACTAAGGTAAAGTAATACTAAGGTAAAGTAATACTAAGGTAAAGTTCGTAACTAACTTTACATTTACAGAGAAAATTGTCATAAATAAATTATATTGAGGGCTTTCGTATCTCTTTGAGATAACATTTAAGTCCACATTTTATAAAATCTTGTTTGCCTGTTTTATTGAATAAGTAACTCACATGATTGAATAATTCACACACACTTTAGCCGGACAATTCGTTCTTTAATTTCATTTTGCGAAAAGTTTAAAATGCGGAGTTCCCCGAAAGAATTCTCTTACTGCAATCCTGGTAAGGACTTCATCGCAGAACACAGCAGTAACACATCCGTTTCTGAGCATGCAGTTCTTGATGCATTTTATTATTGACAAAGAATTCAATAGAATACAGCGAACATCAAATGCAGATAAAAAAGCAATCACTCTTAAATTCATATTATTTATGTATTCGGCCGGAATACAAAACATGTACGTCTAAATGAATTACTGCATGAAAATGTAAAATGGAAATTAAATTTCGAAAAATCACCGACCTTCGGTTGTGAGCTGCTTGCCACAATATGGCGATAAGCAGCAATCCACGAAAAGTGAATGCGTTGGGGTTTTGGTACAGGTATTATTTACGAAGAGTAACCCTTTGCGACTCGTTGGGTAGTGTGCTCGTTTTGCACGGCGTTCAATTCGCGGCTGGGGCAAAGATTATAACTGTGCGCTTTTCTTACAACTGTCCCAGTATCTATTGCTGTGTGACAATGATAAAGTTCATCCTCAGGTTAAGAAGACCAGTATATACGATGGAGAGGTGCCTTCGTGCTGACCACACGAACCCCTTATCCCTTGGCGGAGAGGCTGGGCCTCCGCTAGTCGGCTAAGGCCCGTATCGGGCTGTCGAGCCAATACGTAGAGAAAATACTGTTATGTAGAGCCACGCTTGCAAGTGATAGATGAAAAGAAGAAACAATTTTGACAATACGCATTCTCTTAATGTTAGTTTAAAAGACGTTTAATAAGAAAACTAAGAATTACGGAACTTCCGAAGATTTAAGTTTCAGCTCACGAGGGAGTACATCGAATATTTGTTACAAGGAAACTGCTGGGAGAAACGTTTAGAGAAATAAAAAGTGGAAATTGTATTTTCTAATATAAATATTTGGAGAATATTTCAAGAAAACGTTTTATATAAAAGACAACTTAAGAGTATGCAAAAACGCGGTGACAACGAAAAAAAAAATATCAGTCGTTTACAGGCAGTATTCGAAGCTCGCGTAAAATCGCGCACTCACTGCACAGTCTCATTACGGAATTCAAGAAATAAGAAACTATAAAAAAAAAAAAAAAAAAAAAAAAAAAAAAAAAAAAAAAAAAAAAATCATTTGTAGGAAAACTGCAAGTAACTGAAGCCGCAAAGTAAGTAAATAAATAATATTATAGTACAAATTAAAAGACTAGAGAAAAGTATAAGGACAATTTGTGTATTTTTGCTTGCATCCTTTTCGTAATTATTCGAATAAACACCTAATTCATTAAACTTTCCCGCTTCGGTTACGAAAATGCTTCTGGTCGTTTGTGCATAATTTATGGCTATACTGGGCTTCTATCTCCACGTTACAAAAAGAGAGAAACGATTTAATCCAATCTGGAGAGGAAAATACAATTTTGTTTTTGTGCATGAAATTTTATTTCTATGGCGTTATATCCTATAATTTGTTAGTTGTATGCATCTAATAATTCGTTTTTCATTCATATTAGGCTCCGGTTGATTTAAAGACAGTTATTCTTTTAAAAATCATTTAATTTTGAAAGCCATGTTTTTTGGTCTAATTAGTTCATAAGTACGACGTTTCAAGGATAGTTGTTCGTCTTTTTCAAATACTAGAAGAATATTGAAATTTTTTGACACTTTGACACATTTGGACAATTTTTGACAATTTCATGTTTGAAAGCTCTTAATAGCTTGTTTATGTTCTCTGTATGCACGATAACATTAGATGTGTAATATTATGTGTTTAATGAAGATGTGATGCGGGGGGGGGAGGCTGGCATTGGGGAAAGGCGGGGCGGGGGGAACGCGGAGCAGCAAGGGGGCGAGGGAGGGCGCAACAAAAGAAGAACGGAGCGCGCGAGGCCACGGGAAGTCTTCCCAAAACGTGCGACTTACTCCGCCCGCTCGTCCAATGGCCGCTCCAGGTTAGCTCAATAACTCAATTTGCTTTCACGGTCCGTGTGGTCGCGTGCCGGACCGGGGTGCAGATACCAACAGAACGCGAGAGGCAGAGAGCGAGAGAGAATGGGGCGGAGGAGACGTGGCGTTAAGGGTGGTTTAGGCTATCTCTACGGCTCCTTCCGCACCGCCTACGCGGGGCGAGGTGGCGCTCCAGCTGTGCCCTGGCAATTGGTCGGCAGTAATTCGGCCATTGCGATGCCATCTCGTTCCACATTCCAACGCTACGAGTAGCTGCGGCTTTGTACATCCGACTCGCGCGTCATCGCGAATCTCAGTAGCACTACGTTAGAAAGCATTATTTATCGCATTGACGTCATCCTCACATGTAACTAGAAACTTGTTCTTTGCAACGCAGTTGAATTATCGGCTTTGGCAACAGAGTTAAGGGAACGTTCAAATCCTATTCATACCCCGAACTATTTAGCGGTGTTCACAAAACTAAAAAATAACTTCTTGGATTTCTTCCATCATTTCTGTACATCCAGATCACTATCACCTCCATGCCTGCCTTTATTAGCCTGGCCGATCACTATACCATATCAAAAGGAAATTCGAACACCCTAGTCTTAGTGATACCTTCGTTCGCTATCTCCCCACACGATCTCCACCGCGAGAGTAGAGAGGAGTTACTCTAAGAAGGGACTAGTTCAACAGGTTGGGAAGCAAATGGACGTCATGTAGGGCGACGGTATTGTAAGAGATAGTGATGAAACCGTTTACAAATGAGCTAACTGTCAACGAGCACACTGACAAAATGAGTGCATGGACACAACCTGCAGTGATGTTGCCAGAGCAGTGGCCAAGTAGAAGGTGTCAAAGCGGTCCCTTCTTATAGTAATCTCTGTTTACTACTCCCGCGAAGCTACGGCAACACCGTCATCCCAACTCCATCGCGCGAAATCTGTCCTGACGACGCCTTCGACCCCCCTCTGCCTCCAACGGAAACGCCCCCGACGACACTCTGGGCCGCGACGCGACCCCACACACACACGCACGCCCACACACACACCGATACGCTCGCATGCACGTTCAACCGCCGCGCCGCGCCGCCACGCTCCGGCGCAACGCGCTTCGGAAACCGCAACTGCGAAGGGGGATATCCAAATTAGGCTGCAATACGCTGCGAAATTCGCTTTAACAGAATTGTCGTCTGCTCGTATGATCTCGACATTTGCATAGTCGCCCGGCCGTTACTATCGATCAGCAGAAATGGACCTCTGTTGCGCCGTCGTGTCCCTACAAATGCGGTCCGAACTCGCGGATAAAAAAAAATATATAACCACATTTACATACAGCGCGCTATATTTCGTTTCGCACCCTAAAAACGTCGGGCTATTGCTCTCTGTCTGTTTTATGGAGGCGTATTTTAGAAAACATAACATTCACGAATTGGAGCCAAGTGGATCAGACCACTAACTAGAATCTGGAACCGGAAACACAAATGCGAAAGTAACAGCCCGCTGCTTGGTGTTCAATTAATCTCCCGCTCTCTCCCTCCAGGGAGCAAACGCATGGCAGAGCAACGCGCTAAAAATACCTGGGCACAGTCGCGAGGCGCGGCCAAAACACACACACACACACGTATATCGCCCGCGTCAGGTGCTTCTATTTCTGACGACATCGACAAATTACCGAGTCCGGTAAAATAATTGATAATGAAACGCCGCTTCCTATCATCGCGAGAAATAATTTATTAGAGCCGACCGCGTTTGAATACGGATTCTCTAACAGTCGGCGGGCGTTTCCGCCACATTCCATTTCCCACGCCTCGCCGAGCCCGGGCGAAACGCGCGCGTGCGAGAGAGAGACGGATGTCAGGGGGCGGGGACGAGCGGAGCGGTATGGGTCGATATACTCAACGAGCGCTCGGGGAGAGCGCCGTGGGCAGCACGCCGGGGCACAGGGGAGGAGGCAGGAGGGCTGAGTGGGATGCGCAACGCGAGGCTTGCAGCGCACGCAACGAAACGGCGAGGGACAGAGGAACCCAGACTGGAGGCGATAGAAAAAAAGAGAGCAGGTGGATGTGGGGGGCGGGACGTCGGGAAATGCTGGGCGGGGGGCTTGTCACAAACGGAAAGAGCCCGGATTGCCAAAGGGGATGAGGAAGGGTGAAACGGGAACTCGCCGAGTGGACTAATGGAACAAACAGGGCGGCGAGAGGCACGCAGGAGCTTTAGTGTTCCGCACAAGGCGAGAATTAGACGGGATATGGCGGAAATAGTGGAGAGGGGTTGAGGAGGATGTAGAATGAGGAGAGTAAAGGGCAGGTGACGAAAGGAGCGAAACCGACAAATAGGATGACATAGGAGGGCAGGTTGAGGGTTCAAGACGGAGGCGGTGCGAGATTAGTCGATCCATAAAAAGTGGGATGGATCAAGAAGAATCAGAATCTACTAATTGGATTAATACAAAGTAAGAGTTAGGTGATGAATCCAGAAGAGGGCAAGAAGAAACACAAGGAGAGAAAGGACAGATTCGGTACGGAAAGTAAATAAAGGGAGGTGATAAGGACACGAGAGTGAAAGAAGAGGAGAGATGACAAACACGCGGTTTGAATATCAAGTGCGATTGCACCACAAGTAAGGTAACCAGGGGAGCCGATTTTGGTTGAAATTTTGGTCGGACGGACAACATCGAAACAGATCGTCCGACAGTCAATGTTTCCCGACGCCGTCGGAAGAAGTCGTTTGGGTTGACTACGACCGTATCCGTTTACTCGTATAAGTTTTTGAACGAAATGCGCGCACATCGGACGACACCGTCCACGTATGCGACCGCAATGTCCAAAACGTTCTCTTCTCCAAGCGCGGCCGAGGCGCTGGGCCGGCGGGCGATGCACTTCGCCGCAGGCGGGCCAAGTGCAGCCGTGACGCAGCTGGCGCGACGGGACGGGGGGGCGGGGGCCCGGTCCACGCCCACTCGCGTACATCTTGCCCACGCGTGTGCGGAGCGGGCTGTGCGTAGGGGGCGTGCACGCTCGCGTGTCGGCGCCCGCCTGAATCAAGCCCGGCTCCCGCAGCTGTCGGCGGGCCATGGCGCGGCCTGGGTTGGGGCGGACGGCGGGCGGGCGGAAGGACGCGCGGTCGAACCGGACGAGAGCGGGGCGGGCGGGCGCGGCGCGGGGCGGGCGGGGCGGCGAGCGAGCGCGCGGGAGCGGGCGGGGCGGAGCCGGGGCGGAGCGGGGCCGAAGGGGCGAGCAGCGGACGAGAGCGCGGACGCGCGGGACGGAGCGGAGCGAGGCGGAAGCGGCGGGCGATCCGACGAGAAGAAGGACGGTGGTGGGGGCGGGGCGGGGCCAGGGCGGCCCTGCCAAATTTCATTACCGCCAGCGAGCGACCCGATGAGCCAGCAAATGAACAAGCGCGCCCGCGGGTTAAGTGGCGAACTAATAACCCCGGGATACATTTGAGAGCGAAATGAAGAATGATGACGAGGAAAGACCGGTTAACGCAACGAACAAGCTATTGCATATTGCTAAATGAGTTAGATAATGGATGAACACAACGATGAAATAGTTTGCATTTATGAAAGGCGCAGAAACCTTTGCTTATAACGGACCATAAACGCGAACACGTTAGCATCATTAATCCACATCTAACTGAAATTTATCCGCATCAATGAATCCAATTCAAAAGGATTAAAGCATTTCTTTTCTTATACGAATATTTCAATATACTGTACATACATTCATTTTAAAAAAACTTCGCAACAAATAATCCATAGCATTTTTTCTCTTCAGAACATTTCATAATAAGAAATGTTTGGCACTGACCATTTAAGTAATGTTTATAATACTTACGAATAGTGCAGTTGGGAGTACTAATTTATTTCTGCTTACTCACCTAAAACAAAAAGTAAAACTCATTAAAAGAAGAACATTGGACATTTAATTTTTACTTATAAGTACATTCAAACTAGTAAAACATTAAAAAAATATTTCAACAAAGACAATTTCAATAACTCGTCTATTCCTATATTAATGGGAAACGAAAAGAGTATGAGTAAGGTAGGTTGTAGGCGAAGAAAAGCAAATAAATTCCCCCTGCATGCAAAACAAAGAACCGCACATGCAATGAGAGACGTGCGTATGTGCCTTTACGTTACCCGAGTTGTGTGAGTTACGCGACCCGGAAATTTAATAAGTCAAACGCGCCATGAAAATGTCGCATGACTGTGTGATGAGAACGTTCCGAAATTTGGTGAAATTGCTGATTACCGCTGTTGATACTATAATGTTGGTATCGATAAAGGATAATAGTGCATTTTCTCACATATGCATGTCAGACCACTCGTTAGAAATCTAAATGACGTTGCACTATGAAATGGGAAAAGAGTGTGGTCATGATAATATCATATCAAAAATGCCACACCTTGCAATTAGAGAAGCAGGCAGCTATTCTAAAACGTTAGGATTTGTTGAACTACTGCAAAAATGAAAAATGGCCGTATAAAATATTCATTTAATTTTTGACTGCATTTTCAAGACACGTCAGTACGCATGCAAGACCCGCTCTGGGATTTACCACTGAAAGGTTTATTTGTTTGAAACATATGGAAGACATAAAACTCTGGGTTTTCAGGAATATGTTACCCTTACATTCAGTTGAATGCAGCACAAAACCATTCACACATCCCACAGCAGGCGCTTACAGTCAAACAGAGCACAAAAAGTCACAGTAACGCGCACACAAACAACCTTTCTTGTTTAAATCGTACGGAAGAACGAACAATTAAAATCCCTCCGCACGTTGGCTTCCATAGAATCACACGTTATAACTCCTAGAAAGGCCGCTCCGGCATCATCCGATTATGCAAATCTCTCGCGTACACTCGCGTTCAAAACGCACGCACGAAGCGGCGCCTGCCGCCAACCGCCGCCCACGCGCGGGTTCAACCGGTGCCACATGCCACAACTGCCTCTGGGGAAGGGCCTCTCACGTGGCACAGTCACTTCGGAGTTGACGCAGCCTGCTTGTGCTTCGTATGCTGTACTGCTCCTCAAGAACTGTTGTTGCGATTAGTTCTGGTTTAAACTATTATAACACTTTCAGAAAAAAAAAACACGATGATTTTTATTTCAATATGTTTTACAGTATTCTTTTTGACTAATTGACCAAGACTGTACATAGATATTATCTCCTAATTACCTGTCGATTGTTTGTAACTTTCCAAATCAAATCGATAAGATTAGGCTAATTATAATAAATCTTTACACGATACTCGAACAAGTACTACGGAGGTAAATCACGCACAAGAATGTGGTAATTTTCAGTGTGACACCATATGTTCATTGTTTATATTTACACTGGGGACGATGAACTATAAATGAAGAACTCGGTGAACGAATAATGGGCGAAATAAATAAACGAATGAATCAACAAAAGTAGTGAGTGAAAACAATGACTCAATGATGGGTGTATAACATATGACCGGAATGACTCCCCATCCCCACCCCCAGGTCACCCAATAAGAGTCCGTGTTAGCCGCCACTGATTCGAGCTACGGCACAATAAAATACAGCATGGAATCGTGACGGCGTTGCGCGATCTCTGTTATCTCACACCTTCAAAGCGTCCCGCAAATACACGACAATCGCCCGGCGAGAGAGCCTCACGCCCGTGGGGAGGGGAGCGTTATGTTTAACCATACACGAGTCAGCCCGTCTCGTGCCGATAGTAAATCCGTTACGCGGCATCGTCCCCACAACGAGCAAGTAAAGGCGGTGACGGATGTATTATGCGCGCACGTTCTCCTGAGTCCCCAAGTTCATACCTCTACTTCTTTACTAACAATAGTTGAATTCAGAATTAAGGTTAGCAAAGACCGTTATTGACAAAATCCGATAACCAGAAATGATCGCTCCTCTGTAATAAAAACCATTTTGCATCCGAAAACGAGCTGCTAATATCTAATAATCTATATAATCGTCAATAATATCTATAAATCTAATATAATCGGTCGGTCGTCGGAAGAACAAAACCCCAACTTCTCTGGCGCCAAGCAGCATTAAAGCTCAAGAAAACGTGCCCGGATACCACAACCGGGGCAAATCAGGCTTGCTCGTATATGGCCGCCTTACTGCGCCGCGCGCGCCGAGGGCGTGCTGCGGCGATCCAGGGCGAGCGCTGCACGAGGGGTAGCCCATTAGGGCTTCCGCAGCTGCGTCGGATGGCTCTCCTGAGGGAAGGGGGTCCGGCCGGCAGCGGCAGCGGCCACGCGTGGTGTGCCGAGGCGTGGCGTGGTGTGGCGTGGTGAGGCGAGGCGCGGCATGGCGTGGCGAGGTGTGGCGTGGCGTGGCGAGGTGTGGTGTGGTGTGGCGCGGCGCGGCGCGGCGTGGCGAAGGTGTGCCGTGGCGAGGGCGTGCGTGGTTGCTGGCGGCGGGCGTGGCGAGGTGTGGCGTGTCGAGGCGCAGGTGGCGTGGCGAGGTGTGGCGAGGCATGGCACGGCGTTGGGCGCAGGCGAGGCAATGGCGTGGTGTGCCATGGCGTGGCGCAGGTGTGGCGGTGGCGAGGCTGGTGTGGTGTGGCATTGACGCGCGTGCGTGGCGTGGCGCGGCGTGGCATGCGCGTGGCGAGGTGTGGCGTGGCGTGGCGTGGCGTGGCGCGCTTTGGCGTGCGTGGCTTGGCGTGGCGTGGCGGGCGCGGCGCGTTGCCTCGAGAGGCCGAAACAGACGTTGCAATCGGTGCCGTGGCGCGGGGAACACTTCCGACGAAAGGATTTGAGCGTGATTAAGGGATATGAAAGTGGACACGTGCACTGAAGGCACCAAGACAAATGATGACACCGTATCGGCCAAGATACGGAGCACCATATTGGATAACAAAAAATCATGTACACTTGACTTACTTTTTAGCTCGTCCGGTATAAATGTGCGAATTTTTCTCTCTCGAATTAAGTGTTCTGCAAAGTACATAATATTTTCTTCATTTAGGAATTAATTTTGTATTAGAAAGTACCAACCATTTTATAAATGTGCACAAAATGCTCTAGATATTTTGAATAAGACTAAAACAGGCGAGAGCGCCATGCCACGTCGCTTGAGTAAGTGGGACTGCCGGTATCGGAGAAATGCAGAGGAATCGGTACAATGCCACAGTGTGAAAGGGTACGCACACGGTATGGAAGAGATCAAAGCAATTTGAGCAGATGGAAGAAAATGATTGTCGAACTCTTGAAGCGGAGAAGGAAAATAACCTTTTAAATGTGCGGTTTGAAAAGATAAAAACGTAGACTCGGCAAGATTTCGTATTGGTTCAGGTTCAGAGAGGCGCCACTAGGTGTGAAAAACGAAAAAAATATATTTATGATAATAAAAACAACACGACATAAGTAGTCTTATAATGAAACGTATGGCGGTAACCCGAAGTACAATTTTCATCCTCGTCAAACGCACAATGATTAACCCCGTAACATCTGATGGAGAGCGGCGCACAGCCCAGCGAGAGGGCTGTAGAAGGTAGCTTGATGAAGGCCCTGCAGAGCGGCAGCAGCTGCACGGCGCGCCTACGAGCCAGGGGCAGTTCCAAAGCGAAGCGAAGTCGGCGAAATGGGCAGGGCGGCGGCGGGTTCGCTGCGGGGCAGAGAGGAGTCGGGGCGAGCAGGGAAGGAGTGGGCGGGGACGACGGGTGGAGAGGCGGGAGCGGAGCGAGGGAGATGGAGGAAGTGCGCGAGCTGGGGCAGGGTGTGCGGGAGCGGGCTGGGGCAGAAGGGCTGGCCGGAGGGGCTGGGGGCGGAGGCGGGCGGTGGGGGCGAGCGGGAGGGCTGGGGCGAGTGGGCTGGGGCGGGGGGAGGGCCTGGTGGCGGGGAGGGAGCTGGGGCGAGGCGGGGGCAGGAGGGGGCGAGCGGGGCAGGGAAGGGGGGGAGCGGAGCTGGGGTGGGAGGGGGCTAGGAGGGGCGGAGGAGTGGCTGGAGGGGGGAGGGGCTAGCTTGGGTTGGGTGGCTGGGGCGGGGAGGGCGGGGGCGGGGAGGGGCGGGGAGGGGGAGCGGAGGCGGGGGGCGGGGCGTGGGGGGCGGAGCGGGCGGCGTGGCGGAGGCGCTGTGCGTGGCGGTGGCCGGCGAGCGGAACTTGACGGCGTGCGGGCGGGGCGGAGCCTGACGGGGCCGGGCCGGGCCGCAGACCGGGGACGGCCAGTCAGCGTGAGCGGCTTAGGGCCCTTGCTCGCTCTTGAACTTGACGGGGGGCCTTGGGAGGCGGCCAAGCGGTCAGGGCGCGGGAGAGGCAAGGCCGCTGCGTCTGTAAATAGGCCGCCGCACCGCCGCAGCAGGTGACCGTCGACGCCCCCTCTGAAGCCCAGCCCGTGTTGCGTCACCGCCCGCGGAGAAGGAGAGAGGAATGGAGTGTGAGTGTGTGGGTCTCAGCGCTCACGGGATTCGCGAACCGCGCCCACTCCGCACCTGCCCCACTTCGCCTCGTTTCACCTACTCCGCTCTGCGCCCCGCTCTCTTCCCGCTCCCTCCTCGCCCCGTGCCCCTCTGCGCGCCCGCTCCCCACTTCCCCGTTCCAAACGTTTCTTTCCCGCTGCAAGCCGCATGCTGCTTCGCAAGAGCTCCCAAAGATAAAGGCACAGGGGGACGAACACGGAGCTGGTACATTCACAAAGCACCGTTGTTTTTCAGGGAGTGCGATTTTTTGGTCGCCTGTTATTTCTAATATCCTGTTTTCCATTCAAATATTAGTCTTGAAAATCATTATAATGAATTGGAGGAAGAATATTGCAAATAATTATATATATAATTCTTCCACAAATATATGAACTACAAATGTGTTTGACGGTTGGGGTACTAATGAACAATTTGTTTTGTACATAGCTGAATACGCGAGAAAGGGATTCTATTAAATTTTACTTCAATAGACAGCACTTCACTTCTTTATAACTTCCTGTTGTTAAGCATTCGTCCTACTTTTCAGAACAATCGTGTACACATATAGGGTGCATAAGGAAATTGTTTGTTTTTTTTATTTCAAAATTTCAAATTTTTTATTCTTTGATGGAGCTCTCAATAATTTTTAACTTTTTTTTTCTTCGATTTTTATTTCTTTAAAAATTGTGATATTTTATTACACACTTCGTTTTCTTATTCTCTAGACGCGCGCTCGCTCTCCGCCCGGGCGACCTCGGCCTTGGCGGAGGAGGCGGCGGGAGCTGGCGCGTTGCGCTCGCCGCTTGTTTTGCACGGAGTACGCGCGGACTTGCGACTCCGTCTACGGAGCCAGACCCGTCTAGGGGGAAGAGGGGGGAGTATGTCGTGCGAATCACACCTCACGTTCGCCGTATTTTTAGAATTGCTCTAGGATTGCGCGAAGTGCTATTTAGTATGAGCAAATCAGGAGAGCAGGAGGATGTGATGGTGAAAGGTGGACGAGAGAAGGCGTGTAAGTAATGTTCTATCTTTAAATGTTTTTGCAACTAATGTGCAACGCGCAGTTATTCATTTGATAAAATATCGATGAGGTATTTTTTGAATGTCAGAATATCTAAAAACCTCACTTTTCTCTCGTTTGCTTGGAAATTCCATTTCGCATTAGGTACCTTGAATATGCATAAAATTTTTCTTCTCTCGTTTTGATGGTTAGTACAGTTGCTGCATTTTTATCGGAAGCAAAATCGTATAAAAACTTTTCAGAATTACAAAAATATTTTAAGTGGTTTAAAAATACAACGTCTTAAAAAATATTTCGAAAATAAAATGCACATATGTAATACATTTTCTCCTTCAGAATGAATGAACTTTGTCCCATAGTCGTTCCACGAACATTAACGAACGCCAATTCAATATCAATAAAATATAAAATTAGAATGCAACACTCCACAGCAAACTCCATATTTATTCTACTTTATTATCAAATGTATGAGATTAACGCATACAGAATTATTCAACCGAAAACTCTCGCAACTAATAACTTATTTCGTTCTCATCAATCAGTTATAATTGGTAAACCAATATTCCAAACCCACTCCCAACCGAAATGAGAGTTTTCGTTATTTAATATTTACTTTCAATTCAATTATTTGAACATTACAAAATGAAACACGGGAATACCTAATTAAAATTTCTAAGCACGTTGAAGTCGACGTGAAATAAAAAAAAGTTAGAGGCCGCTCGCAATCAGTCGTTAAAAACAGGTCATTAAAAGGCTTCCCTTTCGTTGCTACGCGGCCGTTTTTTTGAAAGCACCCGACTCTACAAGCGGATTACACCCTACTGTCATTATGCAGTGCATTCAGCCATGGTAGCGCTCGATTTAATGATAAACAGAGTAGAAAATAATATCCCTAATGAATTGTCAATAGTTTTATTTAATTTATACGAGCTTTTGTGCACTCTCTTGCACAACATGCATGCAGAAACATTTCTCTACGCAATAACCGAGCTGTGTGTAAAAGGAGACCGCGAATATAATCAACTTCGTTAGCAGTCAACATGTGATGTAAATGATAAACTTGCACTCTTTACCATCTCCGTGTATGAATGTTGTTGTGGTTGTTGTTGAATGGATCATAACTCTTAAATAGATTCCCTTCTGTTCATTTATAGGACACGTCATGAAGAATGTAAAAAAAAGTATTTTCATGATGTACTATTTATACCACTCCTAAAAGAAATAAACAGCGTCTCCCGAAAACAAACTACGAGTAACAAATCGTTACACTGCACAGGTGGCAATTTACGAATTAAATATTCCAGTAACACAGCACCTTCCTTAAGGACCGATTCCAACGTACCATCCAACTCTACCCGTATGAGAGATTTTTTTTTCAACAATTCAGTGATCCTGTGATCGCAACATTTCAGTCACTACCTCAGACACGTAACAGCGTGCGAGCCTTTTACCGCGCACTTCCCGAATTAATTACCGCGCCAACATCCCGCAGACACCCGAGTAGCGAGTCACCCGAGAGGAACGGTTCCAAAAATTCCATTATCCCGCATGAGAGATTCTTTTCAACGATTCAGTGATCCTGTGATCGCAACAT
>BOPP01000123.1:1749906-1763265 GCA_017312745.1 Gryllus bimaculatus | reverse complement strand
GCGCCGCGGAAAGAAGCGGAGCGGCGCGCACGCGTTAACGTCGTTAGTCTTTCGCGAGTAAGTCGTTGCGTCGCGGGGCGGACGTTAAACAGCACGGAAGGTTAAGTGCTGGCTGCTTCGCCGCCGCCGCCGCCGAGGACGGAGGACGGGAAGTTGCCGCGAAGTGGGCCCCCGAGCCGCTTCAACGAAAACACGCGGAACGGCTCCGTAATCGCCTTTTACGACGCGTTCGCTCCCAGTCGGTCCGAATGAAGCGGGTAATAAAGCGCAAACGAATTATGTCTCTTTGTTTGGCCAGGGAGATGGTAACGCGATGATCAAACACTTCATGCAATTTTCATGAGTCTCCTTGAAATCATGAGCGCTTTTCCTCGGGTGAAGGTCGTGCACCTCAAACAAGTCTAAGTACAGCAACAACGACTGCGGCTTGTGCCCCCTAAGTAAATCTATGAAGTGTAAATTTCGTTCATTTCATAGGATAAATTTCGTTTGCGATAAACAGATTTGAATCAAAGAGAGTACTCGCGATGTATTACAAGCACAAGTACAAACGAACAGATAGAAACAATAACAAAAAGAGAGAAACCAGAGAAATGGAGCTAGAGAACAAGTAGAGAAAAACGAACAGAGAATTAATAAAGTGAGCAAGAGAGAATGTATGTGAATGGGGGAATGTATGTGAATGTATGTGAAACGATAATAGAAAGGAAAAGAAAGGAGAGATGAAGCGATAAAGAAATGAGAATAGGGAAGGAGAAAAAAATACGGAAACAAGAAGGAAAGCCTACTTTAAAAGAAGGTATAAACATATAAAAAGGAGTGCATCTCTCCTTTCCCTATGCTACAAGGCTGAATGCCAGACAACATATTGGCGAATAGTATTTTCTTTAAAAAATGCATAAATACGTGTAATTTGATATAAAATTTTAAAAAATTGTAAATAAATGTGTTCTCGATCGTAGCAAAGACAACTCCCAATAGAAACATTCAAGTACACGCTTCATAAGGAGCCAGAGGAAAACAAAACAGTCAATTGTCTCAGGACGTTTCGTAAACAGCAAGAAGCAAAAGCAGTCAATCGTCCCAAGAGTATGCGTTTCGTCGGAATCGAGTCCCTCTGCGCTAGAAGCACCTGCCCGCAACAGTCCGGCGCCAGAAATCGCTCGCTTCGCTCTGATGAAATGCAAGCGGTGAAGAAGCACGAGTCGCTGCTGGCAGAAGTTTCAATGGCGCTCTTTAGAGGAGCGACTGCCAACTTTGTCTTCTCCTTCGCAAGCACACGGCCTAACAAGAGAAGTACCCATTTATTGGCTCCTGCTCAACGCTACACTTGTGAACAAACTTCGGTTCAAAGCTATCCCTTGCGGCAGCGGTGGAGGCAGGGACGGAGAGAGAGAGACCAGAAAGCTACGGACACTTTATTACAATGTAAACACTCCGCTACCACAATAGTGCCGAACTTCTACGCATTCCGTACGGTAGGCCCGGACCGCGAACCGAATGGCGATGTGTGAAATACCGAAATCGGGCGCGTACATTAGCGGAAAGTTTAGAGTGCGTGATTCTGGGAGACGCAGTTTTCTCGTTAACGACCCGTGTCGCGCGGGCCCGCGAAAGGTTGAATTTCCGTCGTTATAAATTTTAAAGCGTAAATTCCCTGGCGCTGCGGGACACGCCCTCTCGACAGTTCCTCGCAAATGAAACAATCAAGGAACTTCAGGCAAAATGACACAAGGAAACTATGGCAAAAATCGCCCGACCAGTTCACGGTAAGTTTACATGAAGATTTTAATGTAGTCCCAACATGCAAGGATCATCGATGATGACAGCCATTTTTTCAGGTCCCTCCATCAACATTTGCGCAAAATTTTTTGAACAGAAATTCAAAACTGTGGTACTTTGTAGCTAGATTCGTTAGGAGATATCGTATTAACCAGTTTCGAATAACTAAAATCTCCTCAAACATGAAATGAATCGTGCAGCTAAACAATGGAAGAAGCGCCGACGTTAACAAAATTGAGATTTTTAGTGGAACCTCAAGACTAGGCATCGTTTATCGTCGTCAAGAAGTAGTTACATTGCCCCAGATGCTCGATATATTTGAACGTGCTCTGTGTTGCCTACACGGGAAAGAGACAGTAAAAATCGACGAATTTTGTCTCGTTATGTCAGCCACATTATTCCCACCACTTTTATTCCCCGAGGAAAAAAGTATAACTGCATTTCAGAACATTCCAGTGACAATCAAAACTACACATTGAATTTATATTCCTGACACTAAAACACCAGTGTATACCACGAGTTATGGCCCGTCACACATTTTCGTATTCAATTCATGAGGACAAAACTACGAAATACCATTACGGGAATGAAGAAGAAGAGGCACAACACTGTTTTACCGTTAAGAAATTACCTCGCAACGAAACAAACATTTATTACTTTGCCTTAAGGAGAAAAACTACAATAAATGAAACGAATTTCTCTTTTAATGGACGAAGTAGTGGCAATCCCATCTGAGCATTCTGCAATTCCCCAGTAGTTTCTATTTTCGTTATCCACTGGCTTGGGAATCTCAAAGTAACTAGCAGTTCCATTCGTCACTTTCAAGTGCACAAAGGACGGTCGCGAAGAAAAAAAGGAAACGAAAAAAAAGGTATTCGTTATATTACATTTTTCATTTCACAGTAGTTAGCACGAACTCACGCTTCCAAGAGCACCTTCACAAACTAGACATGCGACGAAAGTAGGACGACGATATGAAAAATTAAATGGGCTTCACAATAAATCACAATACGAATAACAGAGCGTCGATTTCAATATGAAGTCTAGAAATACATTAGGAAAATGTTCTTGGAAAAAACAATTCAATTCAATGAAATTGACAATTATTATCATTTCAATATTTCAAATTACCAATGTAAGCAAACACAAGTTTTATAAATATGTCACACTAAAAATAAATGAAAATATGATGACATGAACGAGATACGTCGAGAAAATGTCATTAACGGACACACGATAAGTATTGAAAAATAGTATTTTTATTATACCTCAAACCACGTCGTTTGGACGAATTAATAACAAGGGTTATAACGACGGGGCGGATTGTAAACAAATGTCATTTTTTTCTTTTCACTTTAGAATAATGCCGTTTAGTAAAGAAATTCATTTTATGTCATGACGAAGGGAAATTACCCATTTTTATATGTAATATTTGGCATTTTTCGTAGATTTCGTCTAATAAGTCAATTTTTACTTTTTTACGTCACTTTTAATGCATTTTTTGCTGATTTCATCGATTTTAAGATCATTTTAATGGCACTCGCTTCAAACAATGTTTACGAGATGCAACAAATGCTCACCTGAGAATTCCTAAATAGCTTATTCGATTTCATCGCTCATATATTGTAACGTCAGTCTCTGTGAATACTATGTAATCCGAGGTTCCTGTGACGTTTATCCGCGCCATTGTCAGTTCGGCCAATTTCGCGCTAAATAAAGGCAGATATTTTCTTTTGAAGTAGAGTCAAAATCTAAAGCTACCAAGCTGAGTTCACTTGAACAAAAGAAAAAAGCCTCGATTACATCATAAACATATCCAACAGCTTGAGTTGTTTATCTGAAGTAGTTGGGATCAAATGTTTTACGTCATTTTTATTTGTTTTTAGGTAGTTTAACAGTGCAACAAAGTAAATATTTTAATATGTACTATCGTCTCCTACATTGTAATATCATATTATAGTACCAATGGATACAGTATAATAGTTCTTTACATAACAAGAAAATTAACGAAGTTGCATGTCCATAACGTCCACATGTGAATAACAAAACGGCAACGGTCTCTTTCTTGGAGGCTTACTGTCGTACGCGCTGACGCTCTGAATACAAGAAATCAGTCGGAACGCGCAGTATGATAATAGACGCAACAACTAAATTAAATACTTGCATTTTTCGTATTTGCACATTTTCAGTCCAAATCGAAATTGTTTCATTGTTTACGAAGTTCGTCCGGGTTCCTGGGTATCAAGTGAAGTCAAAGACACTGTTCGCATGGGTGGAGGCTGCATGGTTTTCTTTCGATTTCTGTGGTATTCGATTTTAGTAATATATATTTTTGGATCTTTCCCCAGTTCCTGGAGAAAGATCTAACGAAATTATAGACACCTCTCAAATGACCGGAGATTGCATCCGTCAATTTACGTAAATATTCGAAATTAGTAATAATACATATTTTTCAGTTCAGAGTATGTGCGTCTGATGTGGAATAAATATCCAGTGAAATATCTTTCTTCTTTTTAATCTAGGTGTTGTGGTGTGATATCTGACGTCTTTAATTATTTTATTTTAATCTAGGGCTTTTATCCAGTCGACAGCCAGTTGCACTTTACGCCCCGATGGGACGCATATTCGACCATACACTAGACACAAACGAACTTGCGGGCTCCTCTGATATGGAATCAGCAGTACGCGAGTACTTCCGTCACAATACATACATGAGAGTCAAGGTACAAACAAACAAGCCCCAAGGCGGGACTCGAACCAGCGACCCTTCCGACCGAAGCGCTGAGTCGATACTCGCTCCCAGCCACCTGGGCCACCGATTCGGCGAGATAAACTTCTATCTCCTTAGTACATAGAAAATTAATTCGATCGCTGATGACGTATATACCTTCTAATAATTAAATAGGGTAAAAAATAGTATCAAAAATGTTGGATACCAGACAACACTTTTAATTTACCATATTTAATTGCATATAAAATTGTTACTTGGGGGCTATTTTAAACGACACATTCTTCCTACATCATTCAAGCATTAAAATCAGTCTCCAAGCCGATTGCAAATTCCATACTGCTCCCTTACAAATCCAGCAGGACTCATGCGTGGCACGCGCGCCCTGCGAGCGTCAAGGAAGGCACCGGCGCTTACGGGCGCCCGGAACGACGCGACACGATGGCGCGCGGCCGGGGCCGGCAGTCCACACGACGCCCCACTTCACTTTTACGAGCACCGAGGGCGACGGTAGAGGCGGGCGCGGCGGGGGCGGCGGCGGCGGCGGCAGGGCGGCGGCAGGGGCGGCGGCGGGCGGCGGCGGGGGCGGCGCGGGCGGAGGCAGCGGCGGGGCAGCGGCGGGGGAAGCGGCGGCGAAGCGGCGGGGGCGCGGCGGGGGCAGCGGCGGGGCGGCGGCAGGGGGCGCGGCGGCGGCGGCGGGGGCGGCGGGGCGGGGGGCGGACGAGACCGCGTAGGCACGGCGAGGACGGCAAGGCGTGAGGCGTGCGGGGAGGAGACGGGGGAGCGTTTGAAATACGATCTGTCAACATCAAATTGATAGGTGACTTGTAGATGCCACACACGCGCGCCTGCAGTCCAAGCTATAATCGAGATACGACTCACTCTCTCCGCGTCCAGGACACCTAGGGGAAGGAGCAGACTGAAGCATCCTGTACCGCCACTGTTCTAATTGATTAACACTTCCTAGAACCCCGAGTGTAGCGTAGAAAGATCTGGTTCCCTACCACCACCTACTACGCTTAGGCTCCATCTATAACCGGCGCCATCTTACGATGCGGCTAGGCTCATCCATTTAAGCTTCCCCTTGCCGACATATGCCCCATACCCACAGAGCAGTCGGCTGCAAACGCATGTCTCGGCATAAAGGCCCTTGTTCGCCTAACCCTCGGATAAATGCTATACACTGAAGAATACCACCTCGACATCCGATGGAAATTCCTTGATGATGTAGTCAACCTGAAGAAGTTACTCGTGCCTGCTTTGCCAACGCTCTGGAGTGAGCACCTAACATTCAACACCTATTCGGCGAAGGCGTATCCTACAAGAATAACCTTTCTTTAACTCAACGTCATTTTGATGGTAATTAATATATACAAGCTGGATACGCCTCAATAATCACCAGATACATCTTTACAGAGATATGGCACGCATATTATATTGTTATAGATTTCACCCACATATAATAATAGAGTATTAATTCACATAAACAGTAATTCGTAAACCATTAATACATTCATAAACTCATTCTTATTGATTCACATACTTATTAATATATGTCTTTATAAGATGTAGTACTGGGAGAAATTGGCAATATTATATGATAAACGAATGGTTTTGAAGTACCAAGGAGTATAAATTTACCAGGTATAAGGAAGGATGGAAATCGCACACATATTTCATTGCTGAATGAATAACAAACTCGAGTTCCTTACTTTTTATTAGGTACACTCGTCAAACAGAAGTATTTAGAGAAAGCCTTCAGCTTCGGACCAATTTGCAGACTTTTCTTAGAACGGAAAAAGACGTCAAATAATCCTAAAACTGTGATAGGAACTACCTTGGCCAATGAACTTTCCGTCAATAAGTAAATATGTACATCAACAAAGAAGAAATAAATTATAACTACTAGTTCCCTGAGCTGAATGTACTTGCCCGCAGACCCAAAATTAAATTTCACCAAATTTAATAACCCACATGCAAGTTTAATATACATCACAAATGTAATTTACTCACGCAACCAAAATGGTACTCTCTCTACAATTCACCATCATCAGGAAATTTTGTTATAAACTAGAAATATCGATCATTTACTCGCGTTTTACAAGCGATGACGGAACAAAGGTAGCCATACACAGGCGGGCGTGTTACTCCAAATACGGACAACTACCGCCCACACGCCCAAATATTTCAATATTAGAAATCTCAACAGCGCACGCACACATCAAATTACGCGAAGAGAGGCAATAGAGTGGAGCATTTGCACCAACGACAGAAACATAGTTTATGACAGACAACATCGCATGTCGACGCAAAACGTTGAAAGCATCGCTAAGGAAAAAAGGAAAATTGAAAAGCGGAAAAATAATTTGCAAAAAGTTTGAATTGTAAGTAAATCATATCACGGCAGGGAGGTACATTTAAGACAGATCCAATAACCAGTTCTCTTCGCTTGAAAATACTTGAAAGAACGAATGACATCAATTGATAGAGAAAATGGATATTTATGAGTCAATTTTTGACAGAAGGATGCAGGAACATTGCACGTACCAAAAGTCTGACAAAACTTGACAATTAAAAATCGTTGAACGGTAAAGGTCAAATATAATTGACGGCGCAAATTTGCAATCTTGGTTGAGTTCAAACAAAAATTAAGATGAATATCAAGTTTCTGAAGAGCACCGGATGTTGAGAAATTTCTCTTCCTCTCCCTCCTGCACACACAAACACACATACACACACACAAAATTCATTGTCCACAAGTTATTAAAGTCAATGCTAGATCTTATGTACAGTACAACTACTGTTAGCGCGTACGTACTGAAATTGGCGAGTGCTGTTCAAACGAAAGAGATTGCAGAGGTTTTATGAAAAACACTAGCGTCCGTTCAGAAATCTCTTGCATTGCATAATGTTAAGACACAAACATTTTTCTTTCGCCTTTTATTACCTCCCAAATAAAGGCCGTGAATTGGTGCTCTTCGAAACGCTAACACGAACTCGTCATGAAAGGACTACCGTCACATTCCAGTGTCGTATAAACTCTGCGATATCGCAATTTTGGATGGTTCCATTGCTTATATATTATTATAATTTACAAATGTTCAGCTAGTATAATTACTTTGTAATAAATAAAAGAATGCATAAAAATGATATTGTATAATTCATATTAGGCCGAGCATGACACACAGGCAACGCGCAGACTACAACCAAGAGAGATGCCTTTTGAGTCTCCACTGAGGTGCCTTCTGTCCTTTTCCATTTAAAATTTTCCATAATTTAAATAAGACCATTGTACTACTAAATACATAAAACATACTGCACAGATATTTAATTATAACAATTTAATGTTTAACAATATAGGAAGATAATTATTTCACGGTTAACCAAACCAGGGTTGCCAGATTCTCGTTAGTACCTGTTGCATAGCAACCGTATTACATAATTCAAATTGAATACAGTGTAAGAAGCTAATGTAGGAATTCCAAAGTTCAAGAAAACGTACACACTCTCGAAATACGCATGACCAGTTTACTATTTTTGGAGTTGTTACAAATTAAATAGATTTCTTGGAGCGTCTTATTTACCTAAATGCCGATATAAATATCCCAAAAAATTTACCCCAAAAGCCGGATTGATGTCTGTAAGTCTTGAGGGGCCCGTTTCAAAATTTTTTTTTTTTTTATTTTTTTTTTTTTTTTTGTTATTTTTTTTTTTTTTTTTTTTTTTTTTTTGGGTTTTGACAGGGCTGGACATTATTACACCCCCCCTGGGGTACGCCTATGACACACAAAGATCCCATCATCCACAATTTCATTTCCATACAAGACACCCCAGGTTCTCAAGGTACCTCTAGATTCGCTTTAAGAGATTAAAAAAGAAGACGACGGGACGGCGTGCGTGCTCCGCCACGCGTGCTCGGGCCGCACGTGCACGTCGCGCCACACCCCGACTGCCCATGACCCTGCCCGCCCCGCCCTCTTCGGAATCGCCGGCACCTGCCAACCGCCACGTCGCCTCCCCGCACCGCTCCTTGCGACGCCCCTAAATAAAAATAAATGCCTTTAATGATAGGCAGAGGCTCAATAGTCATTAGCCTGCTCTTTCCGGACCTGATCAATACCAAAAAAAAGAGTTAAAAAGATCATTCAAAGAAAAATACAGTACGACATTCTGACCTACTAACGCCACTGCAGCAACTCCCAGCTCGGAAGAAAAGAGCGGTGCGTAAAAAGGCGAGCGTGCATGAAGTTCGTCAACCGAGTTAGCCGCCTATTTACATTTACAATTATATAGCTGATATTTGGGGAAAAAGGCCGGGGGGGAACCCCCAAAAAAAAAAACCAAAAATTTTCTCTCTGAGACGGTATAAATGGTGAAAGAAGAAGATAAAGAGAACATGTCGAGGAGAAATAATTTTTGTGCTTCCATGATAATTTCCGAATGTTAAAAAAACAATAGATTTTAAATTTTAAATGGTTATCTATCTACATAATATAATAAATAATAATAATATATAATAATAATAATAATAATAATAATAATAATAATAATAATAATAAAAGGAGGAAAATAACGTTAATACATTCACTTTTGTAAGATTTCTCTCTCGCCTTACTCCAATATTTTGTTATATGTTGTATGATTACTTTTCATCGATAAAAATAAGAGGTAAAACGTACAATGATTAATAACACAAAAGTACCTCAAGCGAACAGATAAATAATAGTGGCAAAGTCTGAATACTGTGTACCACTAGAGTTACGTGCGAATGGACTTAAATTATTTGCCAAATAACAAGCTCCACTATTCACGCATATACAAAATCACTTTATACAGACATTTACGCGAAGTCAGCCGCCGTCTAAACACGGATTGAAGCTTAAGCCAGTCACGTTGTCAGCTTCAGTATCATAACCTCGAGTCACCGCGTGCTCCGAGATACATCAGCGCCTTGACATAAACATACGTAAGCGCACGGCACTACATTTTCGCTATCGCAGTACGCATCGCGACAGTACTTACACGACGAAATCGCTCTTTAATGTCTGCGCTACACCACTTTTTCTTCGGACTGGCGTTTGGTGGTCATTAGCCGACCTTAGGTGCGATAAGCACGGAACAATAAACCTTCGCGGGTGCGGAATAGCGCTAGAGAAAATAAATTGCGAGGACCGTTTGTTGCACCCGATGACAAATGAAACGGACATAGTAAATGAATGTATAGAAGCTGGCTGAGGTGCGTTAAAAACGTTGAAGCAGTTTATCATATTGTACCTTGTAAATAGCATCAGCACTGCGCAAGTAAGATGAGTTACATATTTTGCCACATTGTCACTTACAACACAATTTTTAAAAGCAGCAAACAAATGCTGTCAAATTTCACTCTGATATTGAATCCATTACGTGGCGAATCCGCTTGTTCCGAGTTTGCCAGAGAAAGTCCAGTTCCTAGTAAAGTACGCCAAAAATCAAAATATCCATATATCAATACGTTGCAAATCCGCAAAGACCTTAGGATTTAAGGCGAGATCGATGATGGAATGTCAATATAATTGAAAAAGGAAAAAATTATCTAATGGTTGAGGAAACGACACAACACATCCACACACAGCACTCGCTCGATTCTCAGCCCAACGCTCCTTTACCGCCAAATAAAGGTTTTTCTCAATATGTACCCTCTATTAGACTGCAGAAAGAATATTGGCTATAAACCTAGTCGACCCTAACTGGTCTGCCGGCCGGCGGTATTTAGAGAAAGTAATTATACCTTCCCAGCTGAACCAAAATGTCATCCAGCGTTTTGTTTGGTGGCACTAATATGCTTATGACAGCTAAATTACCAATTTTATATATTTGAAAATACTATCTGATTAATACGTAAAGTATTTAAACGTACTTGACGAGAGAGTAATAATAAAAAAATTAGACCTTATACAGGCAGATTTGCAAGGAATTATTCGGACACGCACGTTACTTTCGTAATTATAATTCAGCGCGAGACAAAATATGTGCACAAAGTTCTCTTACAAAAACAATATTACAGGAATAGATGTCGTTTATTCATTATAACTGAATACGGACTATGAGTTGTGACTTGGGATGATCCAAATTACTTTAGTAAAAACATTAAACATATTTTTGAGAAGTAAAAAAAATTAGCGCAAAAATGCCCAAAACAGAAGTGAAATTCTTTCTCTTTGATTGTTTCAAACTATTCTACATTTCGTTGCATCTCAGCAATCCCAGGAAAGGCGTGTATCAATCAAACTGAAAACCGACACATTTCCATCTTCCTTTGGCTCCAGAATTGCCAGAACCCTCAGGATTTATCGAACAAGGTCTCTTCGAGACATTTGGTAGACAAAGCGAACATACCACAATTTGCACATTTCGTTTCTATTCCAATAATAAATTGTATTATCCATAACCGGATCGATACGATTCCATGGGAAGAATTCTATAGCGTAGAAGGCTAGGGGGCTGGCTGGGGATCACAAAAAGGCCAGCGGATCCGGCACCAAAGGCACTCGCGCGGATTCGCAGGCGCAGCGCGGGCGCGGCGCGGCGGTCTGGCAATTAACAGAATGCAGCAGCTCCCGCTCGCTCCTCTCAGCCAGCCCCTCGCAGCCACGCCATTCAGGAACGCCAAGCGACCCAGCGCGCATCGCGCGAGGTCCCCCCCCTCCCCACTTCCGCGCCGCGCGCCAGGAGCCATTGGAAACGGCCGCAGTGTGCTCTGAGAATAGCCTTTGATTTCGGGCAGAGCGAGGATCGCTGCTCTCTATGAGGGATCGGTGAGCGGAATTCATGAGCGACAACTGCCTGTTATAGAGAGACAACATGGGACATTAACTGAATGAATTTGCCCTGTTACATGTATATTGCAGACTTTTACGAAAAATAATGATAAGCCCTCACTGGCAAACTAATTAACAGTATGTACTGACGTAAATTACAATTAATTAATTACAATATTATGCAGGAACGTCAATTTAGTAGAATGGATAATGAGACAACTTTGTTACATATTTCTGTACATACAAAACGTCATTTAATTGATGTTTGATTTACATACATGATTTAGTATGCGTAACGACATGAAGTTACAGATATTGAAATATTTGGAAGGAAATAAAAACAAATTTTAATTCATGATAGTTTCACACACTAATTTTTCTCGTGTTGTTTTGGTCCCTGAAAACATGTATCGAAAAAACTGTTATTTGATAAAAGATGACCCTGCTCTATACGAAAAAGATGTGAGATTTGAGTCGTCATAAAGGTCAACGAAAAAGGTAAATGAATGATAGGCAGTGAATAAGACAAGATTCTTGAAATCATGAAATTCACTGCCGTTTAATTTCATTGAATTCTCTAGTGGCATGAATAAAATCAAGTTTTGCATTCAATGTGAAGACACAGGTTATCGCGGACTTCTTTACGATTTATTTTTGCTGAATTTTGTATTTGGCATTGCGGAAATTTCATAAAACGATAAAATAAGAAATGCAATGTATACTTCATATTTTTTTATGCAGGGAACCTTCAACGTATTGTACCCTCAGCCATCTTAAATTTTTAATTAAAATTACTTCGTGCATATGCCAATGTTCAACATCGGTGGCTTGTGAGTTGCAATCACGTTCTTTCTATTAATTAATTAAATACTGGAATCGAAGTAGAACTTCGAAAATAATTTAGAGAAGATCTCAAATGAAAAGAAGCAAAAGAAACAAAAGGATATTCTCGAGGGATCGTTTAATAGAAAAATTAATGAGCTTAATCTCAGAACGCACATTTCAATTGTTCCACAATTTTTATTTTAATTTGGCGCTAGCATATTTTGGTTCTTCGTCTGAACATTATACCTCAATTGCATTGATTACAATTAACAGGCATCGATTAACGCTAGTAATACCTTTTGAAAAAACAGATTATGCGCTCGAAAGGCCACCGCGACGCCAAACAAATGCCTCACTCAGCGAGAGTAAGCTCATGTAATTTCAGTAACAGGAAAAGCGCGCATGGAAATTCGCTCAAATTATATGTCCTTCTTAACAAGCACATTCCTACCACTACGATGCTATAAGTAGAAAGACCTTCAAGCGCCTGTCACTCATTCACAAGAGCGTCAGAATCTCTTTTAAAAAGAACCTTCAGGAAGAAACTTATCAGACCCGGCGGGGCATGCATTATATTAAAAACGTTCTAGTCAGAAGGAAATAATTTATTTTTTTCCCCGAACAAAATCTTCCTTTTCCTACGAACTTATTTCTTTTAGACGCGATGAAGGAAGCATCCATCCAGCAGATTACCACCCACTCCACGTGTTCGAGAGCACCTCGCGTTTTAAGCTGTCGGAAGGATCTCGTGAAGAAAAGAAGATTATGTCATTCCCGCCCCGGCGGTACGGCGGGCAGCGAGCAGGCAAAGACAAAAGAGCGGCGCCGTTGGTGGAGGTGGATGTGTGGTGCGTGGTGGTGGTGGTGGTGGTGGCTGGCCCTGGGGGTGGTTGTAGGTGGCGCGGGCGGCGGGGTGGATGTAGGTGGTCGTCGTGGTGGTCGTAGTGGCTGGCGGTGGCGCGGCGTGTGGTGGTGGTGGCGGTGCTGGTGGTGGTGGTGTGGGGGTGCTGGGTAGTGGTGGCGGCGGGCGCGGTGTGCAGCGAGTGGTGGTGTGGTAGTAGTGGTCGTGGTGGTGGTGGTGGCGGGCGGCGGTTGTTTGGTGGGGGTGGTGGTGGTGGGGTGTGGTGGTGTGGGTGGTGCGTGGTGGTGGGGTGTTGGTGGGAGTGGTGTGTGGGGGTGGTGGTAGTTGTGGTGGTGGTGGCGGTGGTGGCGGTGGCGGTGGAGGAG
>BOPP01000123.1:1716746-1743046 GCA_017312745.1 Gryllus bimaculatus | reverse complement strand
GACGATGACGGCGCCGCCACCGTCCGCCACCCCACCACCGCCACCGCCACCACCGACACAATACCCCCACGCACCACACCACCCCCACACCACCCCACCCCAACTCACAACCGCCTGCCTGCGTCCAAAACCACCACCACAACCGCCTCCCGCCGCCGCCACCGTACACTCACCACACCCCACACACACCATCACCACTACTACCAACCACCACCAACCACCGTGCCAACCAGCCGCGCCGCAACTACAGCACACACCACACACCAACCACACCGCCAGCCACACCCACCACGAGTATACGCCGCCACCACCAGCCACTACCACACACCAGCCGCCACCACCACGCGCCGCCGCCAAAACCACGCACCGCCACCACCGCACCGCCTCCGCCGCCACACACCACCACGGCACCACACCACCCACACGCCACCAACCACGCCGCCCGGCGCCACCCCCCCCACCACACCACCCCAACCGCACCACACGCAGACACCGCCACCATCCAACACCACAACGCCACACCACCGCCGCCACCACACCAGCACCACCACACTACACCACCGCACCACCACCACCGCACCACCCGCCACCAACCACCAACCGCACCACCACCGCCAAACACACACGCCACCACCACCACCAACCACCACGCCATCACCACCACCATCCGCCACCCCACCACCGCCGCCGCCACCACTCTGCCAGCACACCAACCCACCCACCACCACGTCGCGTCCGCACACCCAACCACCCCACCACAACCACCACCCACCGCCGCCACACACACGCCGAGGCCGCGCAAACCACACCCAACCGCCACACCACAACGCCGCCGCCACCACTACCCCAGCACCACCGTCGTCGTCCTTGGTCGCCGTCCTAATCAAGAGCGCGCGGCCGCCTGTCCGCCCGCGCCGGAGGCCCGGTGGCGCTCTCGAGATTTCCCGTTCTGCCGATCGCCGCGTCAGATTCTCCCCTCCGCCTGCGGGAACTCCCCGCGACCGTGGGCCTGGTGTCGCGCGCCGCGTCTCCCCGGATTTACGCGACGGGGCGCTTTTGTTCCGGGCGATCGGACGGCGGAAATCGAGCTGAACCGGACACCGTGGGAAGCAACGCGCAGGCTGAGACAGGGAGGGTGGGGGTAACAGGAAGCCGAGGGAGATGAGGCGATTGCGGTGGCGGTGCTGTCACTACGCTTGAGAAGTCACCCTCTTGTATGTTCGCGTAATCAAAATATTGAAACATTCTGTGCCACCCCCTGTCATTATTTTAAATAATGTACTGATTTCGTATCATTTTAAACTCATCAAAGCCAAAAAGTCAATGAATATTTCAGGTTTTGGAACTGAAGTTCAAAAACTACTAAGGCATGCTGATATGATTTATTTCAAGAATTATGAACGAATGCAATTTAGAAAGAAGTATGCAAGATATGGGATAGTACATTTGTTTGTATGAATTATTGATTATTACCAAAGGTTATACGAAACTAGCCTCGTGGCTAGCTGTAGGCCAGCGTGCTCGCTTTCCACAACGCGGGCCAGCGGGTTCGCTTCCCGGTGAGGCAAGATTGTAGCGCGCGTTTTCCTTGGAATGTCCCAGTATGTTGCTGTTTGACGATGAGAGAATTCACTTCTCAGGTTGAGAAGACCGGAATACAGCGTGGGAATGTCTACGTGCTAACCACACGTACTTCCTTAAGCCATGACGGCGAGGCAAGGACGTCGTCGGTAGGACTGAGAACGTTCACGAACTGTCGCCGCAGTATACGAAAATACGAAGATGGCGCGTGTATACAAAAATACACGTTACAAATACATTTTTACGTTTAATTTTCTAATTTTAATTTTTTTTTAAATTTTAAACATTCAGTCTTTTTTTATGATGAACATAATGACATTAAACGTAAGTATAATTAAACAACAAACAATCAAGTGAACAATCAAGTGAACACATAGTAAGAGATGACCTGGTACAATTTGTTTCAGCATATTGAAGAAAACTTTAGTTGGGAAAATATTTTTAATCTAATTTATCAATTTCACTGATTCATTTTAACGTCTTGGAAAATTATAATTGCCATTCATTCTGCGAAGCCGTAAATTCCGCCGAAATGAAACAACGCCAGGATTGTTTTGGGGCGCTTATAGCAGATGGCACCACCAGGGCAGTGGCCAGCGCAAGACTCATCGTGGGGCAAGGGGATAACACGCCCAAGTCTGGGATTGGGCGTGCGGCGCGGCAGGGCCGGACTGGGCTGGGGAGGTCTCATAGCAAGGCAGGGTGACAGGCGAGGGGGCGTGGCCCGCGCGAGGGCGGCGGCGGCTGCTGGCGGAGGGTGCGCGACAGCCAGCGTTGCAGGGGACGGTCGTCGAGCTCCGCGAACGAGACAGGAACGAATGTAGTGGCACAAGAGGGTGCGAGAGGAAGGGGGAGGGGGCTGTTGGCGGGGCGGAATATGCCTCTAAACTTCCCCCTCAACCGGGAGACTTCGGCGGTCAAGAGAACAACCCGGTGTTTATTATACGTCCCCGTCTTTATTAGCAAATAATGAATAATGTAGTTTTTCGTATCATTTATTTTTTAGCTGGGATGCAACTTATTTTATATGCTGACGAAATAATTTTATTTTTGTATTGCTTTCAAAATTAGGCTCTCGTACGGATTCATTATTTCAGGGTCGGATTCAGAGACAAATTTTGTGATGGTAAATTAAAAATCGGCAGGCTACACTCAGCTGATGCTACGACACGATTATATTCGTTTCAATAATTTTCCAAAAATATTTTTGCTTGAAAATTTCGTGAAAGTAAAATTAATAGTCACTGAAAAAAATTAAGGGGGGGGGGATTTCCCCTTTGATCCCCACTTTATAGTGATAGCATTTGTAACGCCAAAATAGTTTTAGGCTAGCTATGCGTACAATGGAAAAGAGCGGCAGCAATGTACGTAATGCATGCAATGTGAAATAAAACGAAATAAATGAATTCGGACTACTATGCACCTCACCATTTCTGTTTTTATCACTCACGTGCTCACAAGCTCGGTTAGTTCTGTGTTCATATTTGCGTGTAAACAATGATGATAAAAATATTATTTTCGTTCTTCGATAACTAATGATTATGGGCAATAATCATAATTAAATATTATTAGTTAATTTACAGGAACTGTTCACTTTTCATCACCTGTAATAGTATAGAGGTATAGTATTCCGTGTAATAATTACAGTTAGAAATTTCCTGACGGTAAAATCCTATGTGTGCAAATTGTACAAATAACCACTACTGACATATGCGGCTTTGATACACGGGTTGTTGTCTACAGATTTAACAATCATTTTTGAAATGTGTCTGAGATGTTACGAAGTACACATGAGTCAATGTAACAGTGCGTTGAGTGGAGTATTTTCATTAGACATTTGAAATAATAAAAGTAAATAAGTTGCGTTACAATTATTCAAAGATTACGTAAGCGGCACAAATTCGAGAAATTCTGCCATATTTTAGTACCTCTAGAGTGGAAAACAACTCACTTTCATTATTCGACTCATTATCCGAGACACCAAAACGTATAACGAAAAAGTGAACTTAATACTAAAACAGTATTTCACTGACAAACGAAATTATTTTAGCTACAATTTAAGTTTGGAATCTCTTTTACGGTTATTTATTTATTTAATTTTTTTATTTCATTTATTTATTTGTAAAACGCAATGAATTTAGCAATATTCATTTTAGTAAATCCATTGTGCTTTAAAAATAAATAGTCTAAAACAGTTTCCAAATTTTAATTCTTAATTTCCAAACTTAATAAAATGATGGCGCCTCGGTGTAATGGTAAATGACACCCCCGTCGGTCGAAGTGGCATGGTCGACAGAACAAAGGAGCGCCGAGGGCGAAGACAAATTCGACGACGCTGACGGGCGGGGGCCGCGGTGGGGGTGGGGGTGGGGTGGCAGGGTGGGGGACCTGCAGGTTCCCCAGTCACAACGCGGGGTAATCGGTGGCGAGGAAAATCAATAGCATCTGTGTTTGCTTTATCACGGCTCACCCTCCATTTAATTCCGCGATGTACGCGAAGAACGCACTTAGGCGCGCGCCCCGCCCCCTCCCTCGAATATCGACCGGCCGCCCGCAAGAGACATCCGCCATCGCACGGCTCCCGAGAGACGGTTCAAAACGTAACCCGATCGTAACCGTGGATTTTTAAGGGCGAAAAAATCCTTCGTAAGCCTTCCTTAGAGGGAAAGTAAAGCCGGCTGTCTCATGTTCATAGATTTACTTGCATGTAAAAGATCCAACCTAAATGACGCCTCTGAGCTCAATTCAAATCGCCTGTTTCTCGCCCAAGAAGTACCTCCTTTCTCTGGTAGTTGGTAAAAGGAGCGTAGTGAAATTTGCGTGGTCAGACAGAAGAGCGGACCTCATGGCCCGAGTCTCTCCACGTAAAATAAGGCAAATTCAATTCAACAATCGAACATCGTCATACTATTCACAGTCGGCGATGGAATACGCAATTGAATGTGCGGGTTGGGCGATAAGCAATGCTTCATGATCGAAATATACTTGGTTCACTCATGAGAAAGTGTTTCTTCGATTTTCTCACAGCTGGGGGAGGGGACGTCTACAACGATGTTTCTACGTGATTAGCACTGTCGCATACATGGAAGTGTGTAGCGGGATTTGCTGAAGATGAATAGTGCGCCCTGTGTCCGTGGAATTTCCCATTACATGTATACAAACGAATTATGAAATTATTGTCTGACATTTGTTTGATAAAATTATATTGGAAGCACATAAGCAATAAAGCAATTGATTCTCAGACATGAGATCAAAAGACTTGTGATACGTCATCCCATACATTTAGAACAGAAGCCCTGTATTCGTCAGTGCAAAATGATAGGAATACACCCTTTTTCTCAAATATAATAAAGAGGGGGAAAATCTTTCGGTTACCCCAACGCTAATGCAGTCTAAACATGAAATAACAACATGAATTAATGGATTTGTTTATGTGCGTAGTGATTGCAAATTTAACAAAATAAATTGACACATAAGAAAGGGTTTAATACTCGCAATAGCTGTAAACATTCCGAGCCGTTCAGTGGCTGGTTTGCTAGTAGAGAAACAGGCTTTAAACTGCCCAGTCGGCAGATCTACGATTCGCTTTGTCAGAGGCGATCCAGTTACAAGAGAGGAGGTGCAGCTTAGGGGAATGAATTTCTCCGACGACGGTTTGACTTAAGCAGTATAAATATTTATTCGGAAATAAAACCCTCTAGAATGTTCGAGAAGAAAAGGAAAGAAAAGCTCGCTCCAGAATTTCTTGGAAGATTCGCGGAGAACTCCCGAGATTAAAGTGCGCAATGTCGCATTGTCCTCTTTTTACAGAGACAATCACAGAATTCCTCCTCTAACGGAATAACCTCGGAAGGGGGGGGAGGGGTAGAGTGTTCTCGGAATTAGTACGAGCTAGAAATTCCGGGTTATCTCGGTGGCCCCGATCCCCACAGTAAATTTGATTATGACGTCTTTCGCGGGGAGAGGAGGGGGAAAAAAAGTTGAATAATGTTCGCGACACGAAAATTACGTTCCATTCGAAATTACTCACGGACTACGAAAACTACGAAAACAGGAAATGCAACTCCCAATGTTTTCATATTACCGTTCAATATGGGCCCGAGGTCTACAATACAACTGGGAGATCTGCGGGAAGGGAGTCGCGCGCGCCGCAAGGGTTGAAGTCAGCGGTCGAGAGACAGAGAGCGAGAGACAGAGAGCGAGCGAGCGAGAGAGAGAGACAGACAGAGAAAGAGAGAGAGATGGGGATACATAGAGGGGTTAGGAGCCAAGGGAGAGAGATATTAGAGTACACGAGAGACTAACGCGCAGCGACACGTCGACGTGAGCGAGAAACAGACGGGCAGAGGAGAGAGAGAGAGAGAACGAGAGACGCAGAGACGGGGCGAGGTGTGCCATGTAACGTGAGCGGACAGAGCAGCGCCGCAGCGAGAACAGACGAGGAAAGTGGGTAGCGAGAGCAAACGGAACGGGAAGGGGCTGGGGCGTCGGCTTGGCGAGTTGTGGTGCGAGTGGCACCGGGGCGTGGAGGGGGGGGGTCTCCACCCAGCTGGAGAGGCAGTCAGAGGAAACAGCCGAGCAGACGCCCGCTACGGAGACGAAGAAAGATGGGAAACATAATGCCGGGTGTGAGCAGCTGAAGGGGCAAAGTGAGTGTACCGAGGACACTGTAGCGAACGGCGGCGGCGGGTCTTTATAGTGTTTTTACACTAAATGACTCCCACTGGTCTTCAGTTAGCCATCCGGTGGAACTAGTCACGCGCTAATCGTGGGAATTTGAGGGCGAACGCCGACAGCACGCGCCTGAACAGCGAGTCGAACAGATCTTTCACTGAAATTAAATAACGGAAGTTAGTGCGACAAAACGCCGCCGCGTGGCGCGGGCCGTCACATCCGCGAGTTCTTTCAGATCTCTTCCCAACTTACTACGCTCGAGTGTCCACAACGCCAAGTGGTGTTCTTATTCGATGAATGATATACAATAGAATTAAAAAAATACTCACTCCCATGAGGTTCCATTAGCAAACTAGCGAAATTAAAAAACCCGAGCGCTCAGGGACACTGATGTACACAGAGGTGTAGTACACAGAGGAGAAAAAGAACTCAAAAATACCTTTACCTAAATGTACTGCAGTATGGAATAAACGAAATGAAATGTGAGAACAGACATGTAGACGAATTTTATTAGTCACGATCAAAAGATGTGTCAATAAAAAAAGACTAAAGAACGAAAAAGAAAGAAAGCAGATGGGAAAGAGAGAAAATAAAGAAAGAAAACGAACATTAAATTTTTTAGTCATTTTGATAGAAAATTTGAGGAAATACAGTCAGTAGATAGGAGATCAACTTATGTTTGTTGGGAATTTGTGAAAATATACGGAAACTGATAATTAGGTAAGATGTTATCAATTATACTGAAAAAGAAACGAACGTACAAAATTCGCAATATGGAAGTCAATGTAAATCCATTACCATATTGAAACAAAGACGCATATATCTTTGCATTGTAAAGAATGATTCTTTGAACCAGAGACTAATTAAACCTATAGAAAAATATGACATTTGCTAACATTAATACAAATATATTTATAAATGGTCAAATTAACAGCACGCGGCTGATTTGTACATATATTAGAGTAGTTATTGTGGGGCAAAAGATACCAGTTGGAGGTCACAGCAGCCCATCATAGGTAAGGTGAAATACAACAAACCCATACTGAAAAATTTAATTCAATATTGTAATTTTTTTTTCTTTTCGGTTTTGTAATTAGCTTGGCCGCTTGTAAAAAAAACAAAACAAGGTATACCAAGTTTTGTGTATTAGCAGTCTGGGAAAAAAACTTGGAGAAAAACTTGTCAGAAATAACTGACTTGTCAAACAAACAAAATTCAAAGCAATATACAAAATTTGCATTGACTGTAGCAATTCATCCCCCCCCCCAATATGGCCAGGACCTTTGTTTTCCCATTATTTTCATTCACGCAGTCATTGCAGTTGAGCAAATACGGGTATTTTTGTGCGTAAAAAACGTAAACTCATCCTTAATAAACGTTGCTGTCATGGGTCGTGTATGAATTGATGGTAAAACTATTGACCTCTATGGATGTACAATATTGTTTTCACTTTCTGTTGTTTTTTAATGATACGTGTGTAATTAATGGACCGTGAAGAGTGGCCAACTTTAATTTTACCGCTCACTTAACAGGTCTTAAACATATTACAATTACCAATTAATTATTGGTTTTGGAAAAAACATGAGGTGTCAAACAAACCAATTTAAAAAATTCCTTACATTTTTCTTGTGTTTTATGGGACTTAAAATTTCGCATTTTGTAGATTTTACCTGTATCTTATTGTGCCTTTTCATTTGTGATGAGCCAGACGAAGCGCCATGGAACGATGTTGGTGGCAATAAAACTGAGAACGACGAAGACGATGTTTAATAACGGAATCAATAAGGACTAAAGTTGTGGCGCTAATGATAACGTTCTGATGGCGATGTCTTAATGGGAATGAAAAGGTGAGGATGACGACGATTACCAAAGTAACCAAAACAAAGACGCTGATGTCAATGTGACACGTGACGATGGTAATAAGGCCAACGACGTCGCGCAAAGACGACGAGCGTCCGGCGTCTGCCGCCCACGGAGGCATCCGAGAGCCACGTTCGCTCATTAAGCCCCTGCCCCCCTCTCTCTCACTCAACCCTCTCGCTCCCTCCCTTCCTCCTCTCGCTCCGCTCTCTCCCCTCTCTCCCTCTCGCTCCGCTCTCTCCCTGCTCGCTCGCTGGCCTCTCCCTCCCTCCACACATTCCCTCGTACATCCCCTTCACACACTCACCCTTTTACCCCAACTCCTCCTCTCGCCACCCCCGCCGCCTTGACTCACTGCCTCATCGGTCGCTTACTCCTTCCTGCTAGTATAGCTCAGCTTCCCTCAGCCATCAGTCTAAATTCAGGCCTCTCCCTCCCTCCTCCTTCGCTCGCGTCTCTCCCTCCCTCCCTCTCGCTCTCCTCCCTCCTCTCCCTGCTCGCTCGCTCCTGCTCTCCCTCCCTCCCTCAACGCTTCGGGCTCCCTCTCGACTCTCTCCCTCCCAATAGTCCTCCCTCCTTCTCGGCTCTCTCCCTCCCTCCCGTCTTAGCATCGAAATTCTTTACCGCTCGCTTCTCACCCCTCCTTCGCTTCACTCTTTCCTTCTCGCTCGCTCGCTTCTTTCCCTCTCCGCTCGCTCTCTCTTCCTCCCCCTCTCCCTCTCGCTCTTTTCCATCTTTCTGCCTCGCAAAGCCGCTCTCTGTCCCTCCATGCGCAAAGCAAGAGCTTGGCTGGGTCTCCGAGAACGACCGCCGCCGCAGCGGCTAAAACAACTCCGTGGAAGAATGATTAAAAGTTAAAACTTGTTAGTGCGAAACAATTGCCGCCTTTCATTCTATCTTTTTTGCCAGCTCCTGCCGTGCGTTTTCGCAGCAAGCAAGTACTTTTCCCTCTTCCATTACTTTCTAGTACTACTTTCGTCCCCTGGGTTCTTTTGCCCATATCAAGCTCTAAGAAGCAACAATGAGGTCATGAGGGACACTGCTGTTTGCCAGCGCAGTGTGTAGCAGAATTAAACAGGACCTCAATTCACGTTGGAGGACGTAAAACTCATCAACAATACAGGAGCGTTCCGTAGCGAACGAAATCATTCTCGCTAATAAAGCTCGCAACGCACATGTTGAAAGATGTGGTGTCTGAAAAAGTATCTATTCACGTCTTTTGAACACGTGAATGTTCCATTTTTAATTTTTATTGAGACTTGTGATTTGATGATTACAGAATTATGTAAGCACTTGGATACATTTCAGTCCTTCTATTAGTATACCTTATTTGATAGATTTATTAACCTTTCTATTTTCATTATTTATTATTCATTATTATTATTATTATTATTATTATTATTTTATTATTTATATTATTATGATTATTATATCATTTATTATTATTATTATCATTATTATTATTATCCATTTATTATTCATTATTATATTATTATTATTATCCATTATCATTTATTATTATTATTATTATTTATTATTATTATTATTATTATTATATCGATTTCATCATTATTATATTATTATTATTATTATTTAGTATTATTATCGTCTCATTATTATGAAATGTTTATCTGGTAGCCACCAGATACTGTATTGCACATATAGGATAGCCCAAGGTGGAAATTGAATTTGCTTTCACGAGGGCTGATTTCTTTCATATTTTCGCTAACACTTTGAGAATATTTTTTTCGGAATATATTTATAAAAAAATATGAATGATTGAAAAACTAAAGGGGAACATTGTCGTATGATTTCGTATTGATACCCGATTTCATGCCAGTTGTTGATTCGCGAGTTTCATTTATATGTTGAAAAGTTTTTCGTAGATATTTTACAAAACAATTATATGATTTCACATTGTTTTCACACAAGACGAGACTTCAGTCTAAGAGAAGACCTTTTTTTCACGACATAGCTTGCCACAATGTAGAGATCATTATGAAAGCAGAAAAAGTGGCAGAGAAAATCGGGGACGGAAAAAAAGCCGTACTAATAAACTCTTACGTCAACAATTCGTTATAATACGCTAAAACGCTATCGTTTATAATCTAGGTTTTTTGGTACGAATATTTCAGTTTTAGGAAATCACAATCGACTCCTGTATTCATCAACATCGACACCTGGACTGCAATATTGAGAACCAAAATTGACCATTTCAAATACCCAGGTATGCACAACACTCCTAATCCACATCAGAATGTGCACGAGTCTATAAACAGTTACAACAAAATGAAAATTTCGTCGCCTGTTTAGATTCCTTCGCGACGAAACACCGGCTTCACGACCAGCTACATTCAATTATTTCCGAACTGTCACTCACACAAGAAATAACATGAATTGTGGAGCTTGTACGCCAAATAAAACGTCCCTTCGCTTTTCTTCCCTCGCGAAAAAAATCCGCGGAAGAAGGAGACGAGGGTGCGACGAATTGGAAAAGGGCGCGTGGCTGCGGACGTCTCGTCTCTGCTAATTCGAAAAAGGACTCCGGGCACCCCGCTTTCCCTTCCCCTTCCCCACCCATTCCCATGGCGGGTGCGCGCGCCTGCGAGCGGACAACAAGTAAATAGGAGCGCCCGCAGCACAGTGGAGGAAGCCGCACGGAAGAATGGCCAAAAAACAATTTAAAAAAAGTTAGAAAAAAAGAAAGAAAAAAGGAGTAAAAAGAAAAGTAGAAAGGAAAGAGAAAAGTAAGGAGAAAAGAAGAGTAAGAAAGAAAAAAGAAGAAAAAAGCAAAAAAGAAAGTAAAAAGAAAAAGAAAGGTGTAAAAAAGGAAAAGAAAAATAAAAAAGGGAAAAGAAAGTAAAAAGAAAGGAAACAAAAAAGAGAAGACAAGAAAAACAAAACAAAAAAAGATGAAATAAGAAAAAAATATATGACGAAGGTAACTTTACTACTCACCAACTATTATCTGGCAGTCGCCTAAAATGTTATTTGGACCATGAGAAAAAAAAAGAGTCGATTTGATGTAGTGTTTTATATCTGGAATGTTCTTAACTGTGGTAACAGTAACAGATTGAATATGTTTCTATGCAGTATTGTGTGCGTGATGAATGATACCCCGAAAATATCTTAAACGAACTGATTTGTATATAATAATAAACGTAAAAAAATATGAGGTGTCTAAAGAAAAGAAGAAAATAAAACAAATGAAACAGAGACAGACTTCACAAAAAAAAAAAACAATAAAAGAAACAACAAGAGATTTTGTGACACCCTCCCACTGTGTCCAGAAGGCTTCGAATCTGCACGATGTTGCGGCGCGCGGCTTTTTCGGTTATTCCGGGTCCGCAGCCTGTTGACCGGCGAGACATCGCAGGGCTCATTAATGCTAAACTGCACGCCTTGCGCTCGCGCATTGCCCACACAGTGTGCCACTGCGGCAGCGACCAAAAAAAAAAGTTAATTGTGCCCAAGTACGATCTAACAGGTTTGTAATTTTAAAGAAATGAAATTCGTCGCGATTATTTTGTGGACGATAAAAATTGCACGGGTATTTAATAGCTTTATCTTCTTTCGTAAAATGGCCACAACGGCGCTGTTCAAAATACGAAAAGCTCCGTTGAGATTGCCGGCAGTTTCTTAAGGGAGTGTTATACTGCGCAACAAACGCGCGGGAAGTTCGCTTGTATTGCGCGGTTCCTCCGAACTTTTAATGAAGCAATTTCGTTAACGGCTTGGCGAATCATGTTTATTCGAGCCCGCAAGGGAGATCCAAAGCAAGCTCGGAGAAATGGCTTGCTCGAAAGATTCGGGTGAGAGCAAGTAAAGCGATTAATTTCAACCCTCGCTTGGAACATAAGTTAAAAATCGAACGACTCAACGCAAGTATTAAAACAAATCCAGACTTAGCCCATCAATCATACTCTGAATTGAAATAATAACACAATTTGTATAATTCCCAACGAGTTGCTCTGCAAAATAGCTCTGAATTTCGCTGACGGATTCATTTAAAGAATTAGTCACATAGAATCAATGCGAAAATTCAATCACAATACCGTGGTATGTATCGATCACTCAAAGAAATATTCAAAACATGTAGTATACAAATTTGCAACATTGGAAAATTTATATTGTAATGTTTCTACAACATTAGAAATGTATCCTCTACGAGCATAACACCAACAATAAAATAAAATTGATTGTACCTTAGAGAAGCAGAATCAGAACATTACGAACCAGGTACCAGCTAACTAGAGAGTAGTAACATAGTTTAATATTTCGGATGAGAGATATAATGATGATATAATTATGCATTAATTTGACATTTTTAAAAATCAGAATCAGTTTGGAACTGCCACGATTATTCTACCCATTATCGTATAAAATGCCACAGACAATGGTTCGAAGAACGATAATATACGGTCTCCGCTGCATGTATTACAAAATTTATTTGATGTTTTCTCTCGCCATTTCCAAACAGAATCAGAGAAAGCAAATGGAAAGCACGCATTCGCGGTGGATAAAGTACGTAGGTGTGATTGATCCGGAGAATCAATTTAGGATGGTGGGAAATTACTGTAGCTCCGAATCACGTGGAGTACTTGTAGCCTTTACAAAGAATTTTTCTGAATGTAGTCATTAAACTCTTTAAAAGGTAACAATTGCACTTGACTGTTAAATACCTTAAACATATTCATGACACTGTCAACCATAACAATGCTAAAAGAAACACACATCGTTCATGAATGAAATTCTTGATACATTTGAAGATTTTCTTTTTGAAATAGCGTACGGTACGGAATACTCCACACGAAAAGATTACCCTATTACTGCGACGCATTCGAATTTTTTTCGCCTTAGGGAAAATAACGACTCAGGAGGCTTGCAAGAGCTCATCCTCTCTGAAAATGTCCTTTAAAAGAAAACTCTGCAAAACCACGGAAGAAATTAAATATTGTTTTTTTGTCGGTTTTTCTTCTGAAATAGCTTACCTAAATCGCCAATAATTCAGCAAACAAGCCATGATGAAACTCGAGTAGAGCCTAATCATGAGCTGGAAATCCCTAGCATCTCAGACCTCCAAACCAGAGCTTGAACTCATCGCCGACGGAAACCTCCAAACCGGGAATCTATAAACAGCAAAATCAACACACGAACCGAATCCGCCAGCTTACCATCCAGCAATGTAGACTGGCTGCCAGAACGCCGACTACGCAAACACTGCAAGCTCTGCTTTACCTAACTATATGAACGTTGCCGCCATTGGACCGTTGACGTTTGATTAAAAGTAGATTAACTGTTCACCATTCTATGAACTTAAATCACTCGCAAGCCCGAAACTACGGATTGGAATTACGCCAACACAAAATACCTGTGATATTCAGATCGAGATTTGGATGAGATTTCATATAAAAGGCATTCGAATAGCAACAAATAACTTCATGTGACAACGAATTTCTAGTATACGAAATTCGTAATGCTGACGCTTTTTGCCCAAACGTTCTTACCTCTCATTCGCTCATACTCTTTAATCTAAAAACGTTTCCGATGAAAAGTCGTCAAATTCGAAACTTGTTTAACTGTCCACAAACACGAACGTTTTATACATGAATATTAATTTGAAAAACCTAGATGAAACTCTGTAACAAATTAAAATTGCAATATTTAAATTTAAATATTAAAAAATGTACTCAAAAATTATTATTTTACTCGCTTCAGGGAATTTTGCCATATCGACAAAATACCAATTACAACAATTCCTATATATCACTTTAGAGAAACAACATACAACGCAATTACGAAGTTCAACTTTCTTCGAGGATCAGGGATACTGACGAAAACGGATCGAGATGGGGTCATTGACCCAGAAGCTAAAGTACAAGATACTTGTTACAGATTTTTACAATAGTTATAACAATGCAAATGGTAGAAAATACATTAAATGATATTTTAAAAATTAATATTACCTTCCTTTTGGAATGCTCGGTATAGTCATCCAATCTGTAGAACGAGTTGATACAGCAGAAATAAAAGGAGTTTTACTTGGGACTTTAAATGTTTGTATCGACATCTTCATTCGTGTTTAATGTTTAGTCTCTGCGTACATCAGTTATCCTTGAGTTACTTCTTCCAGTTAAAATCAGCCACGCATTTTCGTCCCATCAGACGCGCGCACGAGGTTTTTGGTACAAAGGCGCTAGGCGGAAGGAAGCTGCGACGACGAAAAATTACACACAGCGACTTCGCTTACCATAAAACACGGCTTTAGGCCCACTAAGTTGAGCGTGGTAATTTACGAACGCCTGGTTCCACACAGTGGTTTTCTCGCTAAATACCAACAATTACAACCACCCGCGGATGCTTTCGGTTCGTTGCGACGAGGCAGCCACAAATTGTTTTAAACTTTATTTTGCTCGTCTCTCAACGATTTACCGGGGCGGAGTTCCAGAAATCACCAATTCAGAGCCAACGTTGTAAGAGTGCATGGTCTGGAGTACCGTGACTTGTCATGTTTTTGTCAGTTTCTCTTGAAGTTCGTGACGGGGAAAAGGGGAAACAATTTTAATGGTTAATTTGGCTCCATCGCGAAGGACCTGCCACAGAAATTGTGGAAGGACGGACAGAATGCTTCTATTGTTCGATTCATCCTCGATACGGAGTTTTTTCTTACTCAACCTCATTTTCTTTTATATTTCAAGCTCATTTGTCATTTTTACGGATTGCTGGCTAATGCTTGCGTACATGGCAACCTAATTGGGAGTAATGAAAATATTCATTTCGTAATCTTTATCATAATATTATGAGAAAAGTATTTAGCTACTTAGGTTAACTTCCTAAAATCTTTGGAAGCTTAATGGAATTCAACAATTATGATAATAATTAGAACTAAAGCATTCGCGTCATTTCACTACAAATAATTTAATAACACAAATTACAGAATATTAAGACCCAAAAAGAGAGCTGTTTCAGATACAGTCCTTCTACCAAGATGCTTGATACATTACAGAAACATAAAACATGTGATATACTGATTAAACAGGTTCAAAGCTGAGTTCTAAGTTGAATATTATCCGTATAAATTTCCTAAGGAGTTTAAATCTATTTTATGGCCAATTAGATGATGGTTCTGTAAAGTTTGTAAGAAGCCTGGATTAGAAACAACATTGTCCGGTAAGCTCCGGTAAAGTCCTCATTTGTAGGGTACCCACACTAAAACAGTTGGACGTGAGTTTCAGATGGTCATATGTTTTGGGGGTAATTTGGTTTTTCTAATTGTGTGCTGTTTTATGATTGCTGATACTAACTTTTAAGCATTCTAAATCCTGCATTAATGAGTTTTTATGATACGTCCCAAAAGAGGGAAGGCGAAACAAACAATTAACTTTCATATAATTTGTGAAAACATTTACGCTTACAGGAGTAAACAGAAGATTGTTCTGCGTTTAGACAAAGCACTTTCAACGAACTCGCCCTTAGGAGGACGATTCGGCCGACGACAAACGCAAACGACATGAGGCGCACTTCAATATATGTGATATAATCTACGAATTGGGAAATTATCACGTTGCTCACGCATTGACAAATCTCACCAAACCGATTTGACCGCCACATAACGCACCACGCAGATTATCCAGAAAGCATCTGCCGCCGCCGGCGCGCGCGCGTGAAGTGCAGAGATGATGAGGAGAGAGAGAGAGAGAACGCTGCGAGAGAGAGAGCGATTAGAGAGAGCGATGAGAGACGAGAGAGAGAAAGGGAGAGAGAAAAGCGAGAGAGGGAGCCAGACGAGAGACTTAATTACGATGAGAAGCGCGAGAGCCGAGAGAGAGAAGGCGCAGGGGGAAGAGAGAAACAGAGTAGAATCACAGGGACGCAAGTGAACCGTCGCAGGTCGCCGCCATGACAACTGCGCCGCCCCGTTCCGCAGGAAACGAGAGTTGCATCGATAAGATGGAAAACACGCTCATAGAGGCGCGCGGTCTGCAAAATAATTCTCTAAGTACAGTTAAAATTCCCACATGCACTCCCGCGCCCGGACCCTGCCCTGGCCAGCGCGGTGCTCCACTCTCCGCAACTCGTTGCAAATCAATTCGTTGCCGGAGCCGACGCGGCGACCGGCGACAGTCCGCGTAGGATGGGGGTGAAGGAGAGCACACTGACGATCGTGAACTCTACAAACTCAAGGCCAGAACCGATGCACGCAAACCACACGAGACTAATAAGAAAGTGCGAAGCGACACACAAGGAATGAGCAGTAGGCGTAACGAAATGAGTCGTTTTTTTTCGGGCTCCCTGTTTATGAAATAGTGTATAATGAACATTATTGTTCATTAATAAATTAAATTAGTATGACAAATAACCCCGAGAATATTGGCCCTCTTTACCTGGACTCGCCTCATTTGCGGACCTTGCGGGCCCAAGACGCTCACGCCATTGGAACGATCTCTGATACCGAGTGAACGAAGAATTAAAGAAACAGAATTTAATTAATGTTCTGATATTTTAGCGTGGCGAAGACTCAGGCCATGAGGCCCACGCAAATTTCGCTACGCTCCTTTCACCAACTAGCAGAGGAAGCGGGTATTTCTTGGGCACGAGAAACAGGCGATGTTTTGAATTGGTAGCTCAGAGGCATCATTTAGGTTTGAGATCTTTTACATGCCAGTAAATCTACTAACATTAGAACCAGCCGGCTTTACTTCCCTCCAAAGGAAGGCGTACGAAGGATTTTTTTTCGTCCTTAAAAGATCCACGCGTCGATCCGGGTTTGAACCGCCCACTTGGGTATAACAGTCCGATACGCTAACCATTACACCAGCGCGCGACAGAGGCGCGGGAAATTTAGCGTGGAACTTGGAGCGGTCCGTTGTCGAGCGGGGAGGAGGGGGCAAGGCGGCCAAGCTGCTAGGTCGAGAGCAGGGACGGTCGAACGCGCTGGCGAGGGGGGCGGGAGTGGGGAGGGCGGCGCGTCACAGCGTCTGCACACACAACGCCCCCATCGCTCCCGAACGCCTCCTCCACTACCCAAAAAACCACTGTACACAGAAAATCGGAGAGCGTTGACTCGAGAGCGCAGCCCTGCAAGCGCGAATGTTCAGCCGTGAATTACGGATGCGAGAGAACTTCGCAGTTGAAGGGTACTTCTGGGGGTTAATCTTCGAAGCTCGTGTTTAAATAATATAACACAGCATTTGTTTACGGAGTAATATTTTTTAAAACTCAATTACGATGGTAATATTGTGATAATCATAATTTCTGATCAAAGTAATACATAAATACAAAAATAAATAAATAAATAAATAATAAAAATAAATTAAAATATCATTTTCAAGGCGTCGCTCTCTAGAATAACAAAAATAAAGATGAATGAATATGAGATAAAGATTGAATTAATGATGATCTTTGCCTAGCCGCCATCCTGATTGAAGTTTTCTGTGTTTATTCAATCGCTTAAGGCGCTATGCCGGAATTAGTCCTAGAGTTTGTTACTCCCAGAGCGTAAAATTGTTACAGCTTGTCATCTCCTTTTGAAAAGGTTTCTATTCTTATGTATGGTATGTATGTATGTATGTATTTATGTATGTATGTAAGTATGGCGTAAATGTCCAGTGGTTAGGCCGGGAGAGAGCAGGCCCTACGGCCTAAGCGCCAGTAATAAAGCCATTATTATTATTATATTATTATATTATTATTATTATTATTATTATTATTTGAATATGTTCAAAGCATTTCGCCTAACTCTTCACAAACATAATTTGCTAAGCAAGAATTGAATTGCTTGTCGAAAGCCAGAGAGTAATATCGACAGTAAGAAAAGTTGCAGATAATTGCACTGCGTCATCCGGGTAGGTAAGAAGTCAACCATATGATGCAAAGCTTAACGAGAGAAAAAAAGCGAAAGCGACAGCGAGCAGATATAGAGAAGTGGTTGAGCACGTGCGTGTAGCTTATTGCTACGCGGCGACGCGCACCCACGCGTCGCCAGAGGCGACTTCGGAGCAGATGCTGCGAGCCAATGAATGATCTCCCGGAACTCTGCGTCTTTCCAGAGCACGTGGACCGTTCGCCAACCATCTTGCCCACTCGCTTTTGCGTGCAGTCCTTTGTGAGAACAGGCCCCTCTGAAAGAATATTACTACCCACGCCCTTGGACCGAATTCAGGGTTAATTGTACCTGGGAAATTTATACAAAATTATATAAACTTCCCTTAGGGAAGTTCGTTATATCGCTATTTCGAGAAAGTAAGAGAACTGAAAAACAAATATGAAACATCGACTGGTTCACAGAGAGAGTCAATTAATCTTCTCATCAGGTCTATCCACGATCACAATAAGGATAAAAACAATATTCAAACTCACGTTACCATCTAACAATGATCATTGTTTGAGATTTTTTTCGTCTATACTTTAGTAGTTATTGATTTCTAAGCTCTCGATTATCCCTCAAAATGTTGCGAATCGTCGCGCTTTGTCGCCTCTGCGCGAGGGCAAGTAATGATGTCATCGGATAGTAGTCGTGGGGCATTTGCCCTCGAATCATTAAGGGAGCTTCGGACAGATGCGCGCGTACCGCATCGGCTGCGCACATTTTCCCTACCTCCGACACAAAGTGAGAGGATACCTTCATTTCCAAACTACAAATTGCAAGTTCATGAACGCCCGAACGTTTAAAGTCTTGTATCGAGTCAAAGATTAATTAGTGTCATTTCGGATAAGTCCCACCGGGTTCGATTCCCGGTAGGAAGCGTGAGAGTGTTTGAAATTTGCTATCCTGTGAATTAACGCATTTCGCAAGATGATATTCTCGAAAACACATTATTAAGAATAAGAATATGGTAGCTCATGTGATTTCACGGCGGGCTTGGATTCCAAATGCGTTTAGCGCCTCAGACAAGTGCTTATCAATAGCACATTAAAAGTTCATTTAGCTATCTGAATGCAAAGTGGGGTCGTGGTAGGTTATGCCGCCTGGATGGTTGAATGTGAATTTAGACGACACATTTGTTGTATACCGGAGCAGAAAAAAGTTCGGTGTTGCCATTATGAAAATTTTGCTTATCGGAAGAGGCAAGCGTTTCCCAGTGTCATGACGGATAACACTTCGGCTAAAAAAAATAGTAATGAGACTACAAGAATTAATAAAATCGAGAATTTAATTATAACTCGACGAAAAAATAATGACCGAATAATTTGTTATTTGATTCACTCATGGCTCAGCTGAAAGAGAACCAATAAAAATTAAAAATGGTAACTGTTTATGTAGCGATTTGATCTGGAACTTAGGCAGAAGACTGTCTCCAAATTAAAAGAATTTGCAAAGAAAATCTATATTAAACTCATATCTGGGGTTGATGTTTTCTCACTTGACGAGTAGAAAAGTAAAACGATAAAAGAGAAGTGTCAGTTATGTTAGTAATAGCCATTTCAGGTGAAGTCGGATTTCAAATGTTCTTCAATCACATGTCGGTAATGTTTTTATTATCGATATCAAATAACACACTACCAAAGCACAAAATGCTACTTACGTCGCGGACTAGAAATCACATGCATTACGTTTAATAAAATTTTGTTTTATGGACAGTTTATCAAAATTCAATATGACTTGAGAAGAATGCATAATACTGAATAACCATTGATGTAGTTGTTAGTATTCATTTACTAGATTGACTAAAAATGATTCGAAGGTATTGAAAATTCGTTTCACGTGTTGTAGGGTGTGGTGCCGAAGGGGAACGCAATGAATATAAAACGGAGCTGAACAGGATGATCTCTTACGTTAGAAAACAATTATGCCATTAGTGGTATGTCACAGTAGCGATAAAATACATCGATGAAGCGCGTACGTCAATGTCGAAGCGATTATTGCGAAGCGAATTAAAGTGAAAACAAACTTTTGAAAACTGCCAAAAACAGCATTCATATGCAGAAACAAAAGCTTTCAGCCGACCTGGCGAGCAGAAAGAGATTGCGCCGTACGCGCGTGCGAGGCAGTGCGCGGCCTTCCCAGCCACTGCCGAGTGTCAGACAAGGCGGAGCCGGCGCCCCCCCTCCCGCGCTGGCGATTTGGGCGAAGAGCAGGCCGCGGCGGTGCGCGCGTGCGGCGGGGGGGAGGAGCGCGCGATGCGTGCAGACGTGGGCCGGACGGAGTGGTAGGTGCGGGCGGCGGGCTGCGAAAAGACGGGTAAGGGCGGACGGGCGGGGCGTGCTGGCGGGCGAAAGATGACCGAAGCGTGACGAGAGCGGGGCGAGGGCGGGCGAGCGGCTGGCGAGGGGGGCGGAGTGGGCGAGGGAGGCGAGGCGCGAGGCGGGCGAGGCGGGCGAGTGGTGGGCGAGGTGGCGGAGCGGCGGAGCGCGGCAGGCTGGCTCGGTTGCGGGTGCGGGTGCGGGGCGACAGTAAGCAAGACTGAAGAGCAGCCTTGAAATAATCAGGAGATGGAGCTTTTGTTTACCCGAAGGAGTCGGCGGGCGCGGGCGAGGCGCGTTGCATGCATAATGCGACCGGCAGGAGACTGCGCCCGCCGCCGCCCGCCCAGGCGAAGCACCAGCAAGCCACTCCACGGCGCGCTGATCGTGGAGCGGAGCGGAGTGGCGCGAGACATGAATATCTATTCATAGCGATCTTCCAGGGGAAGCTCGCACGGCAGCGCCACATCACTAAATTAGCACCATATTTTATTTCAATCTCTCTCCAGGTAAAATTGTGCACATGTAAAGAATGGTTTCGTATTCCCACCCCTCTTCTGCATTCGCACCGTCTCCCTTTTCACAGTATTCCTAGACTGTTTAGAGTACTGGGATAACCTCAAACTCCTCTTCCCTCATAAACATCTTTTCCACCCATTACATGTTAGTTCCAACTGCAATCTGGAATGTGCGTAATCTAGACAATGACAAGGAGCCCAAACGCGTCTAAAAAAAATTATAAATCACTCGCGTTCTGAACCGCAGAGCCCAAATGCTTAACATTGTATTGTATCTTTGTTTCATAAAGGAGAGTTGTACTCTTGAGATTCCAGGTAAGGAAAATTTCGTTTGTTTCGCGTTTCAAAATTACATCAGCTGTATTGAATGCAAATGAGACGTGACTACTTCGGAAAATGTTTATTGTGTTTTTATTTTTTGTCTTTTTGCTGGAGGATTGAATAAACATTTGCCTAGTTTAACAGATCAAGAATTTATTAAGCCATTCAAAATTAAATTCAGAGCGTAACCAAGTAAATGTAATTAATTCAAGAATCACAGACATGAAACATATCTATTTACTACTTCTACTATTAATTTGTTTGCTATGTTAAGAATTGATGACAAACAATGATTAATATCAATAGCGAACACATTCTAGAGGTATAGTAATTTGAATCGATATAAAGAAACTTATGGAATATTATTATAAAACAAAAAATAGTAACTACCGTAAAAACTTTCTTAAATACATTTGTTCAAGAATTATTTAAATAAGAGTTTGAATTTTGCTCCACAAAATTTTCAACGTATATCAATAGATTAACATTAAAAAGCAATAGAAATTTATTTTGAATTAAATATCCCCAGTTGCCCAAAAGAAGAAATGAAATTATTCTTGGATGCCATAAACACATGGAAACGATATTAATAATATGCGCTTTAGTTTTTAAACATAGAGTTTGCAACTTCAGTCGGATGCAAAAACAAAAATGCAAACAATAGAACTCGAATCGTCGTAGTTACAAAGAGGTTTTTAATCACATCACGTCACCGGAGCGGTTGTCCGGTTGGGTAGAAAATGTTATCATTGTCATTTTGTGAATGGTGAACGACGTATCAAGCCGAACAAAAAGGAAACAAGATGCCGCTCATTTAAAAACTCCATAAATCATCAAGTTGCTGCTGGCAAAGAAGTCACTCCAAGTACATTCTCTGCATGCAATGGTACCGCGATTTAATTACGCAATCACACATTCCAAAGCTTCCAAACAACACGAACTACGCAAAAACTGCCGCAACAAAACGTGTACACGAGGTCGAAAAACTTGTCACGACGGGCTCGCTCCACATAAGGAGGATGGAGGCAGGTTGTCCACGTGCAGCCGATTGCACAGATCTAAGCGCAGATGCCACAGCAGCGCCCGACCACCGCAGCCAGTGCGCGGCCAGCGCGGACACCGCCCCGCGCGCCGACTCGGCGGGCCGGGCAGACGGACCAACACCGCAATTAAAAAACGTAATGAACGGCGCTTTGTCCGTAGATAGAAATTTCCAGAATGCAGCGGTAATGAAAGCCGAACGAACCTGATTTTATCTTGTGAATTTGGTATCGGTGACGGTTGGCTTGAAATAAAAAAAAAAAAGAAGAGAAGCCGCGTTGCTGGGGGAAAGATGAATAAAAACACGCTCAACGTAAGCATGCAGTAGAGACGAGGCCGCTGTAAAAGAAGTTGCTAATTATTCAAAGGCTGTTCTATCTGCGGTTTTTAATGAGTTACTATAGGAAACTCTGTGCTGAGCGAAGGGAAATTCTTTTTTAGTTCTATTCTGTCAGAAAGTGTTTGCAGTAAAATGCAACTGTGCGGATGATATCTTCACTTTTATCTCCACACTACTCCTTACGCCAAAAGCTACAAGTTAAACCTTTCTTACGTTTATAATCATCTACATAAAATGTGAAGATAATACATCAAAACGAACTTGTGTCTGGCTTATAAAGCTAAATACGCACTTACTGACTGCGCAGCATCTTTCGTATTTATATGTCTTGTTCATCAAACGCTGCAACAGAGCCAAAACAAGAAACGGCATTCAGCACCAAGAGCTGGTATTAAAAGAAACAAAGACAAACACGCCGCCCCGCATTCGGACCTCCACGGCGGAGACAGAAAAAACGTTCTACGCGCAGTATTTTAAAGAACAGAGTGGCGACGGTTGAGATGTTGCCACGGAGTAGAATCACCGGCCCACGGTCTCACGTTCGATTGCCTGTCCCCACAGTAGCCATCGTAATTCCGACGCAGTCTTTATACGTCTCTAATCTTCTGGATTGAATTGTCAATCTTGTTCGTGTTAAAGATGAAACCTTTTTATTTTAATTCTTGTTGAAAACATTTCAATTAATTCAGAGAGATCCTCACTATTGAGCTTTAGGCACACAAGATGCATGGGAGAACTTAATACACATCGTCTGAATTAACTGAAATGTTTGCAGATCTAGAGTGAAAGTTCATTTTTCTTTGCTTCGTGGTGTAGATTACTGTCAATCAAAACAATTATTGAATGATACAATGGAATATAAATGTTTTCCCCAGTGAGACTACAAGAAAATTCATATCATAGAAAATCTGACACAACCAAAGAATTGGGCTATATGGTAGGATTTTCAGAACAGCTGCGGTAATTCAACACGAAAATGAAACGTGAAACAACTGAAAAAAACACTCTTCGTTTCTTTAGCTGACAACACACACAGGGAACCTCTTACGGAATACTTTGAACGATAGCAAAACCCCTTTGTTTAATTATTCATTTCCAAATTACAGATAGAAGACATAAAATTGAGAAATAATTTAGGAGTACTGATCAAAAGATTAACTCCGTGGAGCAAAATACAATGCATTTAAGGTCTTATTACAAGATTCAACATTATCTGAGAAGACAAATTATAATTTTATTTCGTAGTTAAAATGATGAAGCTTAATAGACTTTAATATGGCGTATAATGTGAGCGTCCAGAAATTTGGAAAATAGATTAAAGTATTTCGTTCAAACTGTAGATGAATGAACTGTGCAGTAAAGTACATTGCTTGAAATATTTCTCAACAGATTGGCAGTATTTTCAACAATTAATATTACGCGTTGCACAATGGAAAACACGAGAATGCGTTTGAGCTTGTTTACTCCCACTTCATTTCTACGTCAACCAAACCCGTTTCGTAGGAGACGCTTGAGGTTATTTCAAGCTCCGTATCATATCACTTCAGTCGGTTCAGCTCTCCCTCTCTCTCTTCTCTCCCTTCTCTTCCTGCGCTACCCAGTAGCACGCGAGCCACTGCAGCGGGATGCAGCTCAACCTGCCGTTGGCGCCGTTCGCCCTCGAGCGTCGTCGCGCGTGACGACGCGCGACGGGGTAAACGGTCTCCAGTCGCGGACGAGTGTGGGACCGAAGATTACGCGATGGCACAGCGATTACTTCGATCTCGCGTAAGTCATCCGCCCGGTAAATAAGCCACAAACAAAAGAACAAGACGATGCGCGCCCCGGGTTCTGAAGCACGGCCGGCCGCGCGCCGCCGCCGAGTTGTGTGAAGATTTCGCTCCGCAGTGACGAGTGTTTCTCCGATCAGATGACGAACAAAAGATGTTCCACTTGCTATTTTGCAGGAATATGTTCCAATAAACAGGATAGTGATTTATTTTGTTCAATTTTATGTTAGTAAATGAAACAAATCTTCGACGACTAGTTTTTCGTCGAAAACTATTCAAAATTAAACAAGTTAGTAGGTTTGTAAGAAACCCCCTTTTTAACGACACTCCTCCTCCTCAAAATGTTGGGGGCCTCTTAAAGGGAGTTGCCTTATTTGTATAATAACTCACGGGTTACCCGCCCCCTAAAAACCAACAAAGTGTTTCTAATAAAGATGAATGTTTTACTTGTCGTTATTTCCGGGAGGATTTTGCTATTTTGAAAGTGGAAAACGGCTTCCCGCCTCTGTCATGGTTGGTTTGTATAATTTGTATGTGGTGTGTCGGCCATCACCCTTCATCTAATCTCAATCATTCCATAACCCCTACCCCCGAGGACTAGCAACCCTGCGGGATAAAAATCGGATTCAGGGTTAATACTGACCCTTGCCCATAGGAGTCACGAACACATTTGATACGGGATAAATTGTAATCGAGCCTCCGGCTAACTTGCATGTTGTTGTGCCGCGGTGGTCAATTGCCGACAAAATAGATGATGAAAGACGATAATAAATAATAATAATAATTAATAATAAGAATAATAGATATAATAATAATAGATTCGGAATAATACTAAAATTTTCCCCATTGAATTGATTTCTTCTTACTGCAATTTAATTTTGCATAAAACAACGAAATTAATGTACTCGTTCACTTGCTTTGCGATGTGGGTGAAATGAAACACCACAGACGACTTCTAGAGGGTCATTCGTCCCCCACAGGGGTTGCCCCCACTGCGCGCCAGAGATACGACTTGAAAGCCACTGCAGCAGCGCCGCCCCGCCGTGTCGCCCGCTGCCAACGAATAAGGGCAGCTCGACCGCGACGGAACGGCTCCATGCCGCCGATGAAGCGCGAGCCGAGCCCGACTGCTCGACTGCAGTCAGGTACTCGCCGGGCGAGTTTTATTTCCGCAGAAAGTGCAATAAAATCACGATCGGTGTTGTGTGCTCGCATGAAAGGGAGAGTGAAACTAAGCCATAAAGAAAAGCTTCATATTCCGAGGGATGTTAGAGCGCTGCGGATTACAGGAGAACTTATTTTGACGCAAATGTTAACAAAATTAAGAAAATTGCCTTTCGAATTCAATGTATGAAACAGGGTGCTTTCAGAAATTCATGATGGTGAAGTTAGGAATACATTCCACAAACACGTTTTGTCGTAAGGGATTATGGTATGTGGCACTTTGAAGACGCACACTTTCAGGATAGGAAATTCCCTAGTAGTGCGAAGCATCTCAGTGGCAGTCGAATGACAAAATGCAATATTTTACACTCAACTCTTGAGATCTGAGAGAGCGAGTAACTAGCAACAAATAAAAAAAACAACAACATACATTTACGATGTAGCATTGAATATCTTGTGGTTCGAAAAAGTGGCCAACACTCAAAAATGAATGAACAACATGTGCCTGATTAGAAAGTAGGGGCCAGAATGAACGTTCATTCACTCAAGTGTAGACAGGCCATTCGTCATACTTTTAATTTTTTTCGTTATTCGATTACATTATTTCATCGACACTTTTCACTCTCAAACATTAATTAAACTATTTTAGGAGCAAAAGTCGTTCAAAACAGGTTTGCACGTCACGACTGCAGACCAGTCGGAAATTCACAGGACCAGAATGTTTCCGGTGCGGGGGGTTTTTTTTTTTTTTTTTTAACACTTTCCACTTATAATTTTAGCAGCCTGAGTTTTTTACAAAAAGCCTTTTTTTTTTTAAAAAGGGTAAATCTTCCCTTTTCCTTTTTCCCA
>BOPP01000123.1:1689363-1716721 GCA_017312745.1 Gryllus bimaculatus | reverse complement strand
CTCTCCCTCCCTCCCTCTCGCTCGCTCTCTCCCCCTCTCGCTCACTCTTTCCTTCTCGCTCGCTCGCTCTTTCCCTCTCGCTCGCTCTCTCTTCCTCCCCCTCTCTCTCGCTCTTTTCCATCTTTCTCCTCGCAAAGCGCGCTCTCTGTCCCTCCATGCGCAAAGCAAGAGCTTGGCTGGCCTCCCGAGAGCGACGCCGCCGCAGCGGCTAAAACAACTCCGGGAAGAATGGATTAAAGTTAAAACTTGTTATGCGAACAATTGCCAGCCTTTCATTCTATCTTTTTTCCAGCTCCTCCGTGCGTTTTCGAGCAAGCAAGTACTTTTCCCTCTTCCATTACTTTCTAGTACTACTTTCGTCCCCTGGGGTCTTGCCCATTATCAAGCTCTAAGAAGCAACATGCGGATGAGGGACACTGCTGTTTGCAGCAGTGTGTACAGAATTAAACAGGGACCTCAATTCACGTTGGAGGACGTAAACTCATCACAATACAGAGCGTTCCGTAGCGAACGAAATTCATTCTCGCTAATAAAGCTCGCAACGCACATGTGAAGATGTGGTGTCTGAAAAAAGTATCTATCACGTTTCTTTTTTAACACGTGAATGTTTCCATTTTTAATTTTATTGAGACTTGTGATTTGATGATACAGAATTTATGTAAGCATTTGATACATTTCGATCCTTCTATTTATATACCTTATTTGATAGATTTATTAACCTTCTATTTCATTATTATTATTATTATTATTATTGTTATTATCATTATTATTATTATTATTATTATTATTATTATTATTATTATCATCATTATTATTATTATTATTATTATTATTTATTATTATTATCGTCATCATTATTATGAAATGTTTATTGTAGCACAATACTGTATGCACATATAGTAGCCCAAGTGGAAATGAATTTGCTTTCACGAGGGCTGATTTCTTTCATATTTTTCGCATTAACACTTTGAGAATATTTTTTTCGGAATATATTTATAAAAATATGAATGCATTTGAAAACTAAGGGAACATGTCTGTACTGATTCGTATTGATACCTGATTTCATGCCATTGTTGATTCGCAGTTTCATTTTATGTTGAAAGTTTTTCGTAGATATTTTACAAAGAAATTAATGCATTTCACATTTGTTTCACACAAGACGAACTTCATCTAAGAAGAAGACCTTTTTCACGACATAGCTGCCACAATGTAGAATCATTATGAAGCAGAAAAAGTGGCAGAGAAAATGGGGACGGAAACGTACTAATAATTCTACTGCAACAATTCGTTTATAATACGCTATAACGCTATACGTTTATAATCTAGTTTTTTGGTACGAATATTTCAGTTTTAGAAATCACAATTCGACATCCTGTATTCATCAACATCGACACCTGAGCTGCCAATATTGAGAACCAAAAATTGACATTTCAAATACCCAAGGTATCACAACACTCCTAATCCACATCAGAATGTGCACGAGTCTATAAACAGTTACAACAAATGAAATTTGGTCCCCTGTTTAGACTTCTCGCGACGAAACACCGCTTCACGACCAGCTACATTCAATTATTTCGAAACCTGTCACTCACACAGAAATACATAATTGTGAGCTTGGTACGCATAAAACGTCCCTCGCTTTTCTTCCCTTCCGCGAAAAATCCGCGGAGAGAGGAGACGAGGGTGCGACGATTGGAAGGGGTCGCGTGGGCTGCGGACGTCTCGTCTCTGGCTAATTCGAAAGGACTTCCAGGGCACCCCCTTTCCCTTCCCCTTCCCCACCCATTCCCATGCGGGGTGCGCGCGCCTCGGAGCGGAGCACAAGTAAATAGGAGCGCCCGCAGCACAGTGGAGGAGCCGCACGGAAGAAATGGCAAAAAACAATTTAAAAAAATTAGAAAAAAAGAAAGAAAAAAGTAAAAAGAAAGTAGAAAGGAAAGAGAAAGTAAGGAGAAAGAAAGTAAGAAGGAAAAAGAAAGAAAAAAGCAAAAAGAAAGTAAAAAGGAAAAAGAAAGTAAAAAAGGAAAAAGAAAATAAAAAGAGAAAAGAAAGTAAAAAGGAAAAGAAACAAAAAAGAAAGACAAGAAAAACAAAACAAAAAGATGAAATAAGAAAAAAATATATGACGAGGTATACTTTACTACTCACCAACTATTATCATGGCAGTCGCCTAAAATGTTATTTGGACCATTGAGAAAAAAAGAGTCGATTTGATGTTAGTTGTTTTATATCTGGGAATGTCTTAACTGTGTAAAGTAACAGATTGAATATGTTTCTATGCAGTATTGTGTGCGTGATGATGTACCCCGAAATATCTTAAACGAACTGATTTGATTATTAATAATAAACGTAAAAAATATTGAGGTGTAAGAAAAGAAAATAACAAATGAAACAGAGACAGATTCACAAAAAAAAAACAATAAAAGAAACAACAAGAGATTTTGTGACACCCTCTCCACTGTGGTCCAGAAGGCTTCGATCTGCACGATGTGCGACGCGCGCTTTCGTATTCCGTCCGCAGCCTGTTGACCGGCGAGACATCGCAGGGGCTCATTATGCTAACTGCACGCGTGCGCTCGCGCATTGCCCACACAGTGTTGCCACTGCGGCAGCGACAAAAAAAAAATTAATTGTGCCAGGTACGATCTAAACAGGTTTGTAATTTTAAGGAAATGAAATTCGTCGCGTATTGTGGACGGATAATAAATTTTCACGGTATTTAATAGCTTTATCCATTCTTTCGTAAAATGGCACAACGGCGCTGTTCAAAATACGAAAGCTCCGTGAGAATATGCCGGCAGTTTCTTAAGGAGTGTTTACTGCGCAAACAAACGGCGGGAGTCGCCTTTATTGCGGGTTCCTCCGAACTTTTAATGAAGCAATTTCGTTAACGGCTGGCGAATCATGTTTATTCGAGCCCATAGGGAGATCCAAAGCAAGCTGGAGAACTGGCTGCTCGAAGATTCCGGTGAAGCAAGTAAGCATTATTTCACCCTCGCTTGGAACATAAGTTAAAATCGAACGACTCAACGCAGTATTAAAACAAATCCAACTAGCCCATCAATCATACTCTGAATTGAAATAATAACACAATTTGTAAATCCCAACGAGTGCTCTGCAAAATAGCTCTTGAATGTCCTGACGGGATTCATTTAAAGAATTAGTCACTAGAATCAATGCGAAAATTCAATCACGATACCGTGTATGTATCGATCACTCAAAGGAAACATTCAAAAAGTAGTATACGAATATTTGCAACATTGGAAATTATATTTGTAATGTTCTACAACATTAGAAATGTATCCTCTACAGATAACACCAACAATAAATAAAATGATGTACCTTAGAAAGCAGAATCAGAACATTTTACGAACCAGGTACCAGCTAACTAGAGAGTAGTAACATATTTAATATTTTCGGATGAGAGATATAATGATGATATAATTATGCATTTAATTTGTAACATTTTAAAATCAGAATCAGTTTGAACTGCACGATATTCTACCATATATCGTATAAAATGCCACAGAACATGGTCAAGAACGATAATATACGGTCTCCGCTGCATGTATTACAAAATTTATTTGATTTTTCTCTGCGCCATTTCAACAGAATCAGAGAAAGCAAATGGAAAGCACGCATTCGCGGTGGATAAAGTTACGTAGGTGTGATTGATCCGGAGAATCAATATTTTAGGATGGTTAGGGAAATTCACTGAGCTCCGAATCACGTGGAGTACTGTGCCTTTCAAAGAATTTTTCTGAATGTAGTCATAAACTCTTTAAAAGGTAACAATTGCGACTTGACTGTTTAAATACTTAAACATATCATGACACTTCAACCAGTAAAATGCTAAAAGAAACCACACATCTTCATAATAAATTTTGAATACCATTTTGAAGATTTTCTTTTTGAAATGCGTACGGTACAAGATACTCCACACGAAAAATTAGCCACTATTACTGGACGCAATTCAATTTTTTCGCCTTATGGAAATAACGACTCAGGAGGCTTGCCAAAGCTCATCCTCATCTGATTTCCTTTAAAGGAACTCTGCAACCACGAAGAATTAATATTGTTTTTTTGTCGTTTTTCTTTCTGAATATCTTACCTAAATCGCCAATAATTCAGCAAACAACCATGATGAACTCGAGTAGAGGCCTAATCAATGAGCTGAATCTCCTAGCATCTAGACCTCCAACCAGAGCTTGAACTCATCGCCGACGAAACCTCCAAACCGGATCTATAACAGCAAATCAACACCGACCGAATCGCCACTTACCATCAGCAATTGTAGACTGCTGCCAGAACCCCGACTACGATAACACTTGCAGCTCTGCTTTACCTACTATATGAACGTGCGCCATTGGACCGTGACGTTTGGATTAAAGGTAATTACTGTTCACCATTTCTATGAACGTTGAAAATCTACGTTCGCAAAGCCCGAAACTACGGATTGGAATTACGCAACACAAAATACCTGTGTTCCAGATCGAGGATTTGATGAGATTTCATATAAAAGGCATTCAATAGCAACAAATAACTTCATGTACACGATATTTCTATATACCGAAATTTCGTAATGGCTGACTTTTTTGCCCAAACGTTCTACCTCTCATTCGCTCATACTCTTTACATCTAAAACGTTTCACGATGAAAGTCGTCAAATTCGAAAACTTGTTTAACTGTCCACAACACGAACGTTTTATACATGAATATTAATTTGAAAACCTAGATGAACTGTAATCATTAATTGCAATATGTTAAATTAAATATTAAAAAATGTACTCAAAAATAATTATTTTTACTCGCTTCAGGGAATTTGCCATATCGACAAAATACCAATTACAACAATTCCTATATTATCACATTAAGAGAACAACATACAACGCAATACGAGTTCAACTTTCTTCGAGGATCAGGGAAACTGGACGAAAACCGGATCGAGATGGGGGTCATTGACCCAGAAGCTAAAGTACAATACTTGTTACAGATGTTTACAATTATACAATGCAAATGGTATAAAATACATTAAATGACATTTTAAAAATTAATATTACCTTCCTTTTGGATGCTCGGTATAGTCTCCAATCGTGTAGAAACAGTTGTACAGCAGAAAAGATTTTTACTTGGGACTTAAATGTTTGTATCGAATTTCATCGTTTAATGTTTAGTCTCTGCGGTGACATCAGTTGATGCCTTGAGTTACTTCTTCCAGTAAAATCAGCCCGCATTTTCGTCCCATCGAGACGCGCGCACGAGGTTTTTGGTACAAAGGCGCTAGGGCGGAAGGAAGCTGCACGGACGAAAAATTACACACAGCGGACTTCATTACCATAAAACACGGCTTTAGCCCACTAATGAAGCGGTATTACGAACGCCTGGTTCCACACAGTGGTTTTCTCGCTAATACCAACAATTTACAACCACCCGCGGATGCTTTTCGGTGGTTTGCGACGAGGCAGCACAATTGTTTTAACTTTATTTCTCGTCTCTCAACGATTTACGGGGCGGAGTCCAGAATCACAATTCAGAGCACGTTGTAAGAGTGCAGTGGTCTGGAGTACCGTGGACTTCATGTTTTTGTTCAGTTTCTCTTGAAGTTCGTGACCGGGAAAAGGGAACAATTTATGGTTAATTTGGCTCCATCGCGAAGACCTGCCACAGAATTGTGGAAGGACGGACAGAACAGCTTCTATCGTTCGATTCGATCCTCGATTACGAGTTTTTTCTTACTCACCCATTTTCTTTTATATTTCAAGCTCATTTGTCATACGGATTGCTGCTAATGCTGCGTACATGGAACCTAATTGGGAGTAATGAAAATATCATTCGTAATTTTATCATAATATTATGAGAAAAGTATTTAGCTACTTAGGTTACTCTTCCGTAAATCTTTTGGAAGCTTAATGGAAAATTCAACAATTATGATAATAATTAGAACTAAACATCGCGTCATTTGCTACTACAAATAATTTAATAACACAAATACAGAATATTAAGACCCAAAAAAGAGAGCTGTTTCAGATACAGTCCTTCTACCAAGATGCTTGATACATTACAGAAAACATAAAACATGTGATATACTGATTAAACAGGTCTCAAAGTCTGAGTTTCTAAGTTGAATATATCCGTATAAATTTCCAGTAAGGATTTAAATCTATTTTATGGCCCAATTATATATGGTTGTAAAGTTTGTAAGAAGCCTGGGATTAAGAACACACATTGTCCGGTTAAGCTCCGGTAAAGGTCTCATTTTAGGGTCCCACACTAAAACAGTTGTACGTGAGTTTCAGAATGGTCATATGTTTTGGGGGTAATTTGTTTTGGTTCTAATTGTTCTGTTTTAATATTGCTTGATACTAACTTTTAAGCATTTCTAATCCTGCATTAATGATTTTATGATACGTCCCAAAAGAGGAAGGCGAACAATTAACTTTCTATAATTTGTGAAAACATTACGCTTACAGGATAAACAGAAATGTTGCTCTAGACAAAGCACTTTCAACGAACTCCCTTACGGAGGACGATTCGGCGACGAACAACGCAAACGACAGGAGGCGCACATTCAATATAATGTATATAATCTACGAATTGGAAATTATCACTTGCTCACGCATGACAAATCTCACCAAACCGATTGACCGCCACTAACGCACCACGCAGATTATCCAGAAGCATCTGCCGCGCCGGCGCGCGCGCGTGCGTGAGAGATTGAGAGAGAGAGAGAGAGAGAGAGAGAGAGAGAGAGAACGCGCGAGAGAGAGAGCGATAGAGAGAGGGAGAGAGAAAGGGAGAGAGAAAGCGAGAGAGGGAGCCAGAGCGAGAGATATAGCGAGAGAGAGCGCGAGAGCGAGAGAGAGAGAGCGAGGGGGAAGAGAGAAACAGAGGTAGAATCACAAAGGACGCAGTGAACCGTCGCAGGTCGCGCCATGACAAACTGCCGCCCGTTCCGCAGAAACGAGATTGCATCGATCAAGTGAACACTCTCATTAGAGGCGCGCGTTTGCAAAATAATTCTCTAAGTACGTTAAAATTCCCACATGCACTCCCGCGCCCGGCCCTGCCCTGCCCAGCGCGGTGCTCCACTCTCCGGCAACTCGTGCAAATCAATTCGTTGCCGGCCGAACGGGCGACGGCGACAGTCCGCTAGGATGGGGGTGAAGGAGAGCACACTGACGATCGTGAACTCTACAAACTCTAAGGCGAGAACGATGCAACGCGAAACCACACGAACTAATAAGAAGTGCGAAGTCGACACACAAGGAATGAGGCAGTAGCGTAACGAAATGAGTACGTTTTTTTCGGGCTCCCTTTATAATAGTGTATAGTGAACATTATTTTCATAAATAAATTAAATTAGTATGACAAATATCCCCGAAAAATTGGCCCTCTTTTACCTGGACTCGCCCTCATTGCGGACCTTGCGGGCCCCAACGTCACGCCATTGGAACGATCTCTGATACCGAGTGAACGAAGAATAAAGAAACAGAATTGAATTAATGTCTTATTTTACGTGGCGAGACTCAGGCCATGAGGCCCACGCAAATTTCGCTACGCTCCTTTCACCAACTAGCAGAGGAAGCGGGTATTTCTTGGGCGAGAAACAGGCGATGTTTGAATGTAGCTCAGAGGCATCATTTAGGTTTGAGGATCTTTTACATGCAAGTAAATCTACTAACATAGAACAGCCGGCTTTACTTCCCCTCCAAAGGAAGGCGTACGAAGGATTTTTTTCGTCCTTAAAAATCCACGGCGTCGATCGGGTTTGAACCCGCCAGCTTGGGTACAACAGTCCGATACGCTAACCATTACACCATCGCGCGACAGAGGCGCGGAAATCGTAGGTGGACTTGGAGCGGTCCGTTGTCGAGCGGCAGGAGGGGGCAGGGCGGCCAAGCTGCGAGGTCGAGAGCAGGACGGTCGAACGGCGCGGGCGGAGGGGGGCGGGGCAGGGGGAGGCGGCCGTCACAGCGTCTGCACACACAACGCCCCATCGCTCCCCGAACGCGCGCACTACAACCACTGTACACAGAATCGGAGGAGCGTTGACTCGAGCGCAGCCCTGCAAGCCGATGTTCAGGCCGTGAATTACGGATGCGAGAGAACTGCAGTTGAAGGGTACTTCTGGGGGTTAATCCTTTCGAAGCTCGTGTTTAAATTATAACACAGCATTTGTTTACGAGTAATATTTTTATACTCAATTACGATTGGTAATATTGTGATAATCCATAATTTCTGATCAAGGTAATACATAAATACAAAAAATCATTTCAAAGGCGTCTCTCTAGAATAACAAAATAAAGATTAATGAATATGATGATAAAGATTAATAATGATGATGTTTGGCCCTAAGCCGCCATCCTGATTGAAGTTTTCTGTGTTTACTCAATCGCTTAAGGCGTATGCCGGGATAGTCCCTAGATTTGTACTCCCAGACGTAAATGTACAGCTTGTCATCTCCTTTTAAAATGTTTCTATTCTATATGTATGTATGTATGTATGTATGTATGTATGTATGTATGTAAGTATGTAAATTCAGTGGTTAGGCGGAAGAGCAGGCCCTATGGCCTAAGCGCCAGTAATAAAGCCATTATTATTATTATTATTATTATTATTATTATTATTATTATTGAATATGTTCAAAGCATTTCGCCTAACTCTTCGACAAAACATAATTTGCTAAGCAGAATTGAATTTACTGTCGAAAGTCAGAGAGTATATATCGACAGTAAGAAAGTGCAGATAATGCACTGCGTCCATCCGGGTAGGTAAGAAGTCAACCATAGATGCAAAGCTTAACGAGAGAAAAAAAAAGCGAAGCGACAGCGAGCAGTATAGAGAAGTGGTTGAGCACGTGCGTGTAGCTTATTGCTACGCGCGACGCGCACCCCACGCGTCGCCAGAGGCGACTTCGGAGCAGATGCGTGCGGAGCCAATGAATGATCTTCCCGGAACTCTGCGGTCGTTTCCAAGCACTGGACCGTTCGCAACATCTTGCCACTCGCTGCGTTGCATCCTTGTGGGAAGAACGGACCCCTCCTGAAGGAATATTGCTACTCACGCCCTGGCCGAATTCAGGTTCATTGTACGTGGGAAATGTATACAAAATTATGACTATTTTCCTTCACGGAAGTTTCGTTAATATCGCTTATTTCGAGAAGTAACAGAATTGAAAAACAAATATGAAACTAGGCTGCGTTCACAAGAGGGAGTCCATTAATCTTCTCATCAGTTCGTATCCACGATCATAATAAGAATTAAAAACAATATTCAAACTCACGATACCACGTGTAATAAATGATCATTGTTGAGATTTTTTTTTCTTCTTACTATTAGTAGTTATTGATTTCTAAGCTCTCATTATCCCTCAAAATGTTGCGAATCGTCGCGCTTTGTCGCCTCTGCGCGAGGGCAAGTAATGATGTCATCGGATAGTAGTCGTGGGGCATTTGCCCTCGAATCATTAAGGGAGCTTCGGACAGATGCGCGCGTACCGCATCGGCTGCGCACATTTTCCCTACCTCCGACACAAAGTGAGAGGATACCTTCATTTCCAAACTACAAATTGCAAGTTCATGAACGCCCGAACGTAAAGTTCTGTATCGAGTCAAAGATTAATTATTCATTTCGATAATCCCACGAGTTCATTCCGTTAGGAAGCTAGGAGCTTTTGAATTTGCTATCCCTTGAATTAACGATTTCCAGATGATATTCTCGAAAACACAGATTAAGGAATAAAATATGTAGCTCATTATTTCACGCGGCTTTATTCCAAAACTCGTTACGCTGAGACAAGTGCTTATCAATACACATTAAAATTCATTAGCTATCTAATGCAAAGTGGTCGTTATTATGGGCTGGATTTGAATTGAATTTAGACGACACATTTTTGTATACCGGACAAAAAAGTTCGGTTCCATTATGAAAATTTGCTTATCGGAAGAGGCAACGTTTTTCCCAGTTTCATGACGGATAACACTTCGCTAAAAAATATAAATAGACTACAAGAATTAATAAAATCGAGAATTTAATTATAACTTCGACGAAAAAATAATGAACCGAAAATTTTGTATTTATCACTCATGGCTCATTCTGAAGAGCAATAAAATTAAAAATGGTAACTGTTATTAGCGATTTATCTGGAACTTAGGCAGAAGACTGTCTCCAAATTAAAAAATTGGCAAGAAAATCTGAAGGGGTAATGAGTTTCCAATCTTTGTTGTTGATTTTTCTACACTTGACGATAGAAAAGTAAAACGATAAAAGAAAGTTCAGTTATGTTAGTAATAGCCATTTCAATGAAATGTCGATTTCAATGTTCTTCATCACATGTCGGTAATGTTTTATATCGATATCAAATTGAACACATTTCTTACTTCATTTAAGTCACAAAAATGCTACTTACGTCGCACTAGAATCACATGCATTACGTTAATAAAATTTTTAGGACATTATCAAAATTCAATATGACTGAGAAGAATGCATAATACTGAATACCATTAACTTAGTATTCATTTACTAGATTGACTAAAATATGTTCGAAGGTATTGAAATTCGTTTCACTGTAGTAGGGGTCCGAAGGGGAACTGCAATGAATATAAACGGACTGAACAGGATTGATCTCTACGTTAGAAAACAATTATGCCATTAGTTATATTTGTCACATACATAAAATACCATCAATAGTAACCAACTTCAATTCAACATATTTGCGAACGCGAATAAAGTGAAAACAAACTTTTAATAACTGCCAAAAACACATTCATATGCAGAAACAAAAGCTTTCAGCCGACCTGGCGAGCAGAAAGAGATTGCGCCGTACGCGCGTGCGAGGCAGTGCGCGGCCTTCCCAGCCACTGCCGAGTGTCAGACAAGGCGGAGCCGGCGCCCCCCCTCCCGCGCTGGCGATTTGGGCGAAGAGCAGGCCGCGGCGGTGCGCGCGTGCGGCGGGGGGGAGGAGCGCGCGATGCGTGCAGACGTGGGCCGGACGGAGTGGTAGGTGCGGGCGGCGGGCTGCGAAAAGACGGGTAAGGGCGGACGGGCGGGGCGTGCTGGCGGGCGAAAGATGACCGAAGCGTGACGAGAGCGGGGCGAGGGCGGGCGAGCGGCTGGCGAGGGGGGCGGAGTGGGCGAGGGAGGCGAGGCGCGAGGCGGGCGAGGCGGGCGAGTGGTGGGCGAGGTGGCGGAGCGGCGGAGCGCGGCAGGCTGGCTCGGTTGCGGGTGCGGGTGCGGGGCGACAGTAAGCAAGACTGAAGAGCAGCCTTGAAATAATCAGGAGATGGAGCTTTTGTTTACCCGAAGGAGGCGGGGCGCGGGCAGGCGCTTTGCATGCATAATGCACCGGCGAGGAGACTGCGCCCGCCGCCGCCCGCCCAGCCGAAGCACAGCCAAGCCACTCCACGGCGCGCTGCGTGGAGCGGAGCGGAGTGGCGCGAGACGACATGACATATCATTCATAGCGATCTTCCCAGGGAACTCGCACGGCAGCGCACATCACTAAATTAGCACATATTTTATTTCAATCTTCTCCAGGTACATGATGCAGGTATACAAATGGTTTAGTATTGCACCCCCTCCTCGCATTCCCAACCGTCTCCCTTTCCACATATTCCTAGACAGTTTAGAAGGTACTGGATAACCTCAATACTCCTCTTCCCTCATAACATCTTTCCACCCATTACATGTCTAGTCCAACTGCAATCTAGAATGTCGTAATTCTAGACAATACAGAGGAGCCCAAACGCGTCTAAAAAAAAATTATAAATCACTCGGTTCTGAAACCGCAGAGCCAAATGCTTAACATTGTATTGTATCTTTTGTTTCATAAAGGAGAGTTGTACTCTTGAGATTCCAGGTAAGGAAATTTTCGTTGTTTCGCGTTTCAAATACATCAGCTGTATTGAATGCAAATGAGACGTCACTACTTCGAAAATGTGTGTTTTATTTTTTGTCTTTTTGCTGGAGATTGAATAAACGATTTGCCTAGTTTAACAGATCAAAATATATTAAGCCGATTCAAAAATTAAATCAGAGCGTAACCGAAGTAAATGTTAATTAATTCAAGATCACAGAACATGAAACATATCTATTTACAACTCTTACTATTAATTTGTTTGCTATTTAAAATATGACAAACAAATTAATATCAATAGCGAACACATTCTAGAGGTTAGTAATTTGAATCGATATAGAACTTCTGGAATAATTATTATTAAACAAAAAATAGTAGACTACCGTAAAAACTTTCTTAAATACATTTGTTCAAGAATTATTAAATAAGAGTTTGAATTTTGCTGCCACAAAATTTCACGGATATCAATAGATTAACATTAAAGCAATTAGAAAATTATTTTGAATAAATATTCCAGTGCCCAAAGAAGAAACGAAATTATTCTTGATCCATAAACAATGGAAAACATATTAATAATATGCGCTTAGTTTTAACATAGAGTTTTCACATTCATCGGATGCTAAAACAAAAATGCAAACAATAGAACCTCGAATCGTCGTAGTTACAAGAGTTTTTAATCACATCACGTCACCGGACGCGGTGTCCGGTTGTAGAAATGTTATCATTGTCATTTTGTAATGGTGAACGACGTATCAAAGCGAACAAAAAGGAAACAAATGCCGCTCATAAAACTCCATAAATCATCAAGTTGCTGCTGCAAAAAAGTCACTCCAAGTACATTCTCTGCATGCCAATTGGTACCGCGATTTAATTACGCAATCACACAGTTCCAAAGCTTCCAAACAACACGACTACCAAACTGCCGCAACAAAACGTACACGAGGTCGAAACTTGCACGAGGGCTCGCTCCACATAAGGAGGATGGAGGCGAGGTTGTCCACGTGCAGCCGATTGCACAGATCTAAGCGCATGCACAGCAGCGCCCGACCACCCAGCCAGTGCGCGGCCAGCGCGGACACCGCCCCCGCGCGCCGACTCGGCGGGCCGGGCAGACGGACCGAACACGCAATTAAAAACGTAATGAACGGCGCTTTGTCCGTAGATAGAAATTTCCAGAATGCAGCGGTAATGAAAGCCGAACGAACCTGATTTTATCTTGTGAATTCGGATCGGTGACGGTGGCTGGAAATAAAAAAAGAAGAGAAGCACGCTTTGCTTGGGGGGAAAGATGAATAAAACACGCTCAACGTTAAGCATGCAGATAGAGACGAGGGCGCATTAAAAAAGTTGCTAATTATTCAAGCTGTTCTATCTGCGGGTTTTTAATGAGTTACTATGGAATCTGTGCTGAGCGAAGGGAAATTCTTTTTTAGTTCTATTCTGTCAGAAAGTTTTGCAGTAAAATGCAACTGTGCGATGATATCTTCACTTTTACCTCCACACTACTCCTACGCGAAGCTACAAGTTAACCTTTCTTACGTTATAATCATCTACATAAAATGTGAAAGATAATACATCAAACGAACTTGTGTCTGCTTATAAACTAAAATACGCACTACTGACTGCGCAGCATCTTTCGTATTTATGTCTTTCATGCAAACGCTGCAAACAGAAGCAAAACAAGAACGCATTTCAGCAACCAAGAGCTGGTATTAAAAGAAACAAAACAAACACGCCGCCGCATTCGACCTTCCACGCGCGAGACAGAAAACGTTCTACGCGCAGTATTTTAAAGAACAGAGTGGGCGACGGTTGAGATGTTGCCACGGATAGAATCACCGGCCCAGTTCTCACGTTCATTCCTGTCCCCACAGTAGCCATCGTAATTCTCGACGCAGTTTTATAAGCGTCTCTAATCTTCTGGATTGAATTGTCAGATTCCTTGTTAGTGTAAAGATGAAACTTTTTTTTTTAATTCTTGTGAAAACATTTCAATTAATTCAAGAGATCCTCACTATTAGAGCTTTAGGCACACAAGATGCATGGAGAACTTAATATACATCGTCTGAATTAACTGAAATGTTTGCACGAGTCTAAGAGTTGAAAGTTCATTTTTCTTTGCTTCGTGTGTAATTACTGTCAATCAAAACCAATTTTGAATTATACAATGGAATATAATGTTTTCCCCAGTGAGACTACCAAAAACATTCATAGTCATAGAAAATCTGACACAACCAAAAATTGGCTATATGGTAGGATTTTTCAGAACAGCTGCGGTATTCAACACGAAAATGAGAACGTGAAACAACTGAAAAACACTCTTCGTTTCTTTACTGACACACACACAGGAACCTCTTACGAATACTTGAACGAAGCAAAACCCTTGTTTAATTTATTCATTTCCAAATTACAATAAAGACATAAATTGAGAAATAATTAGGAGTAACTGATCAAAAGATTAACTCCGTGACAAAATACAATGCATTTAAGGTGTCTTATTACAAGATTCAACATTATCTGAGAAGACAATTATATTTTATTCGTAGTTAAAATGAACTTAATAGACTTTAATATGGCGGTATAATGTGAGCGTCCAGAAATTTGAAAATAGATTAAGTATTTCGTTCAAACTGTAATGAATTGAACTGTGCAGTAAATACATCTTGAAATATTTCTTCACAATTGGCAGTATTTTCACAATTAATATACGCGTGCACCAAGGAAAACACGAGAATGCGTTTGAGCTTGTTTACTCCCACTTCATTCTACGTCAACAAACCGTTTCGTAGAGCGCTGAGTTATTTCAAGCTCCGTATCTAGATCACTCAGGTCGTTCAGCTCTCCCCCTCTCTCTCTCTCTCTCCTTCTCTCTCGCTCCACCCAGTAGCACCGCGAGCCACTGCAAGCGCATGCAGCTCAACCTGCCGTTTTGCCGCCGTCGCCCTCGACGTCGCCGCGTGACGAGCGCAGCGGACGGGTAACGTCTCCAGTCGCGGACGAGTGTGGACCGAGATTTACGCGATGGACAGCGATACTACGATCTCGCGTAATCAGCGGCCGTAAATAAGCCACAAAAAACAAGAGAGCGCGCGGTTCTGAAGCACGCCGCCGCCGCCGCCGCCGAGTGTGTGAACATTTCGCTCCCGCAGTGACGAGTGTTCTCGATCAGATGGGACGAAAATGATTCCACTTGCTATTTTGGCAGGAATATGTTTCTCAATAAACAGGATAGTTGATTTATTTGTCAATTTTATTTAGTAAATGAAACAAATCTTCGACACTAGTTTTTCGTCGAAAACTATTCCAAGATTGACAAGTAGGAGTGTAAAAACCTTTACGAATTCCTCTCAAAATGTTGGAGCCTCTTTAAAGAGTTGTTAATTTGTATATAACTCAGGTACGCCCTAAAAACGAACAAAGTTGTTTCTAATAAAGATGAATGTTTTACTTGTTCGTTATTTCGGGAGGGATTTCTATTTTGAAAGTGAAAACGCCGTCCCGCCTCTGTCATGGTTGGGTTGTATATATTTGTATGTGTGTGTCGGCCATTCACCCTTCATTATCATCATCATTCCATAACCCCTACCCCCAGGACTAGCAACCCTGCGGGATAAAAATCGGATTCAGGTTAATACTGACCCTTGCCCATAGGAGTCACGAACACATGATACGGGATAAATGTAATCGAGCCTCGGCAACTGCATGTGTGTGTCCGCGTGGTCAATTCGCGACAAAATAATGATGATAATGACGATAATAAATAATAATAATAATAATAATAATAATAATAATAATAATAATAATAATTCGGAATAATACTAAATTTTTCCCCCATTGAATTGATTTCTTCTTACCTGCAATTTAATTTTGCCATAAAACAACGAAATTAATGTACTCGTTCACTTCTTTGCATGTGGGTGAAATGAAACACCACAGACGACTCTAGAGGGTCATTCGTCCACCCAGACAGGGAGTGTCCCCCACTGCGCGCCAGAGATACGAGCGCCTTCGAAGCCACTGCAGCAGCGCCGCCGTCGCCGCTGCCACCGAGAAGGGCACTCGACCGCGACGGAACGGCTCCATGCGCCATGAAGGCGAGCGAGCCGACTGCTCGACTGCGAGTTCAGGTACTCCGCGCGGCGAGTTTTATTTCGCAGATAGTGCAATAAAATCACGATCGGTTTGTTTGCTCGCATGAAAGGAGAGTGGAACTAAGCCATAAAAAAAGCTTCATATTCCGAAGGGATGTTAGAGCGCTGCGGATTACAGGAGAACTATTTTGACGCAAATGTTAACAAAATAAGAAAATTGCCTTTCAATTCAATGTATGAACGGGTCTTTCAAAATTCAAATGGTGAAGTTAAATACTTTCACAAACACGTTTTGGTCGTAAGGGATTATGGTATGTGGCACTTTGAAGACGCACACTTTCAGGATAGGAAAATTCCTAGTAGTGCAACATCTCAGTTCAGTCGATAAAATGCAAGCTATTTTACATTCAACTTCTTGAGAATCTGAGAGAGCGAGTAACTAGCAACAAATAAAAAAAAAACATACATTTACGATGTGTCATTGAATATCTTGTGGTTCGAAAAAGTGGCCAACACTCAAAATGAATAACAACATGTGCTGATTAGAAAGTAGGGGCCAGAATGAAACGTTTCATTTCACTCAAGTGTAGACAGCCATTCGTCATACTTTTAATTTTTTTCTTATTCCATTACAATTATTTGATCGATCACTTTTCACTCTCAAACATTAATTAAACTATTTCAGAGAAAGTCGTCAAACAGTTTGCACCGTCACGACTGCAGACCAGTCGTAAACTTCACAGGACATGATCGTAACACTTCACTTAAATAGCAGCTGAGTTTACAGCCTAAAGTGTTCGTAGACGTCTCCTTTTACTCGCTTAAAACGTGAAAGGGAAAACCATTAGAAGATTTTATGCCGAAGGTCACGATTGCATCCAAACGTATCAGAAACAAACGAACAGATGTTTCCGATTCCATTCCGAACGGCGCGAACGCAGAAGGAAGAATTTCCTGGCGCACAAGCATTTCGCATCTCTGCTATAAAAGTGACAAATAAAAAAATAGTTAAATGAAGAAATATATTCATAAAATTGTATACTTTTCTAGTATATGTCATAAAAGATACATCGCATGGCAATCGGTACATAGAATAAAAGCTTAGTCTTTTGCCGAGAAATAAACGCTTAGAATAAAACCGACACACGTAAAAGAAAATGTTTAAGTTTGAAGTGTCTCTTCTGAAGCGAGGGTATGTTGTTGTAATCACTGCAATAGAAGAAGCTTCGTAAGTCAAAGACTCTAGTCTGAGACTCGACGAGGGCGGATTTGCAATATCAGCTAAATAGCTAGGTTTGGAGAGTCTGTCTAGAAGAAAATTCTCCAGAAAGGACGGAAGGAAGGAAGGAAGGAAGGAAGGAAGGAAGGAAAAGAGCGAAGGAAGGAAGGAAGGAAGGAAGGAAAGAAGGAAGGAAGGAAAGAGCGAAGGAAGGAAGGAAAGAGCGAAGAAAGGAATTAAAGAGGAAAGGAAGGAAGGAAAGAGGAAAGGAAGGAAGGAAAGAGGAAAGGAAAGAAGGAAAGAGGAAAGGAAGGAAGGAAAGAGGGAAGGAAAGAGGGAAGGAAGAAAGAAAGAAAAGAAGGCGGGTCCGGTTCGTGGATTATGTGGTTTCCTCGTATCACTTCCCGGCAAATGCCGAAGCAGACCTGACACAACAGACGGCGCAACGCACAAGAAACTTCGTTCCCCATTCTCATCCCCCGCCCAACATTAGAGCTGGAATGGGGCTAGTCCATCGTGCTCATATGGCCCTTACCCCTAGATTTCGCAGTAAAGGATGTCAGCCTTAGGACTAAGTTTACACAGGTCGGCACCAAAGGTCACCGCCGCGTCAAAACACGTCGTTTATCAGCGACGAACGAATCGACGACCGACTCGGATCCCGTTGCGAATCGGACGGCCGGAAGCGGAAGGAAGTTTGTTTCTTTTTCCCCTGCGCGGACGCCCCATCATGTAATACACTTCGCCCCGCGCACACCCCGCCCCGCCCGCGGGCCTCCTTGCGAACGATAGCATCTCCAGCGGGCGCGCGCTTTGTGGGGCTGACTTTAGTAAATGGACGTTTCCAGGAATCGCCCTCCGCTCACCCCCCCCCCTCTACTCCGGTGGCCGCAGCTTGCAGCTAGACGCGCGGCGGCGCCGCCCTCTGGGGGTTCGTGAGGGCGAATATTCCCCCACCCCCCACTCGCTCGTAATTGAGCATTCGGCAGTGCAGCTCACGGAACGATATCTGGGCCAACACTCCGAATGCTCCACCCGGAGAAAATGTTCTTAATGTGGTTCGTAGGCATGGTTTGTTTGTGTGTTAACTTGTTTTCCATGAGTAAACACGTAATAACTAATACTAACATAATGAATATAACTTTACAACAATATAATAGTAAGCATAAAATGGTAAGTGGTTATGAAATGAAACATAATTCCGTTTAATTTCAGACACAGACCGAATGGAAGTAATTGCTGATGGTTACCTGAACAAATGCGATGATAAACGTAAAACGTCGTAGTATGCCAGTAAATTACAGCACGCCTGACGACGATATTTCATTTAATGTCATTCAATTATTGATCGTGAATGGAAGGGTATAATTTATTGAATTGAATTGAGTTGAGTTTGCCTTATTTTACGTGGCGAGACTCAGGCCATCAGGCCCGCTCTTCCGTCTGACCACGCAAATTTCGCTACGCTCCTTTCACCAACTAGGAGAGAAAGGAGGTATTTCTTGGGCGAGAAACAGGCAATTTGAATTTAGCTCAGAGGCGTCATTTAGGCTTAAGGATCTTTTACATGCAAGTAAATCTACGAACATAGGACAGCCGGCTTTACTTCCCCTCCGAAGGAAGGCGTACGAAGGATTTTTTCGCCCTTAAAAATCCACGGCTTCGATCGGGTTTGAACCCGCCAACTTGGGTACAACAGTCCAGTATTATCGCTCTATTATCTGAACATCGCTGCAAGATTCATACAACGCAGAAAACCATCTTCTGGTTGTTGGAAGAAAATACTGCTTTGGCCTCCCGATTAGACACCAGGCGGAGGTCTACGACCCCCTGGACAGACCCTTCCCATTAACTCAGCAAGGCGCGCACCGGCCGCCCCCATGCGTCGCCCGCGGGGGAGGGGGGGGGCGCGCCGCGTGCAGAGAGCACAATGCGCTCGTTCGGGTGTCACGGCACATTTCCGATGAAGGGCAAATCTATGCTAAGTAATGCGCACGGCGTCCTCGCCGGCGCGCATTCGCGGGTGATGGCGACGGGGACAGGTGGGGGCATGGCGGTGGTGATGGTACAGGTGACACAGGCGGAGGGGATGGCGGATGCGATGGCAATGGTGACAGGCGGAGGTGTTCGTGGCGATGGTTGCAGTGACAGGCTGGGACGGTGATGGTAGAGATGGTGGTGTTGGTGATAGTGGTGGAGGTGGTGGTGATTGCGTAGTGGTGTCGTGGCTGGTGTCGGTCGGTAGTAATTGGTGGTATGGTAAGGTGTATAGTGGTTGGTATATGGTGTGGTGGTGGTGTAGTGTAACGCTGGTGGCAGGTGGTTACGATGCGTGCTTGCGTGGTGACGCTGGTAGTTGTGTGATGATGGTGACGCTGGTAGGTGTGGTGCATGATGTGATGATGACGCTGGTAGTGTGTTGCTGACGCCTGGTGGGTATGACGGCTATGGTGGTGGTGGTGTGTCGGTCGGCTGGTGGCTGGTGGTGGTGGTGGAGTGGTGGTGGTGGCGGTGGTGGAGTGGCCGCAAAGGCCTTGTTAGAGGGAGGATGGTCGGCGAAAACGAATTTGGTGCTCTGTATCGGCAGTACAGACCCAGCGACAGGCCAGGCTAGAGATGAAGTGCATCAGAGGTGGGAGAGGAAGATAGGATGATCTAGCCCAATAGACCACCTGCTCCTGCTGCTTTGCAGCGCTTCGCTCCAGCCAGATTAAGCGCCAACTCTGATTTTCGTTTTGCGTCAGAGCGAACGCGAGACCCACGACTTAGGGCCCCGCGCGGTTCTTGGAAGTCCGCGTAGTTCGCTTCCTCTTGAGAGAGGCACACAGGAGCACCGCCAAGTGACTCGCGTAGCGGCGAATTTCGCTTCGGTTGAGCCCTCGCGTTAGTACACTGAGCAAAAAGTGGTTGGATGGCAGAAGCACGGACGGACAGACGGAGAACAAAAGAGGAGGAAAAGATAGAAAATAATACCCCAATTAAACTAGAGTTTCTATAAAAGTATATATTACAACGAGTTTATTATGTTACGTTTTATCGCGTAAGTACATGTTAAGAAAACCCGCGATTTTAGGAGCAACATTATAAACGATTTGCATACTCTACTTTTTTGTGTAAGATTAAAAAATCATTAGAAGGGATAAATGATTACTATGACTGGAACTTGAATAGCGTGATACGTTAAGCACATGTTTGACGCTCTTGGATTCATAACTAATGATATTTAATTGTCAGTTGTTACTTGGTCGTATGGGCGATCATATGGAAATGGAGCCAATGGCACAACAATCCTGTCCTCAGCCCTCCAGGAAATAGAGTCATTACCGAATGAAATAATTGACGGTGAAGTTGCAAAGGTAGTCGCTTATTCCTAAAGAAAATAAGCAGAAAATTATAAAACACAATATGATAAATTTGTCACTTGAATGGAAAATAATAAAAATTAATATAATTTATGAACCTGTCGTTTAGGCTTACTTCTTTGACAGGTATTTTTTTCCATTTCGCATAGAAATATTTTATTAGTAATTAGAATTAAATTCATAATATTTTCAAATAACTATTGCTTTATTTTGAAATAGTCTGCGGCAGACAAATCAAATGTAAAATATTGTTCCTTTATATTCTTCTCTTGTTTATGTGCAAATAAAAACGCCGCACGACAGGCAATTGTTTATGACATATTATTTTATAACTAATTTCATAATCCTCCACATTCTGTTCGATTTACGGTGCCATCACTTTTTCACATGTTTTGAAGAACAGGAGGAGAATTCAACCTTTCCTATTGTCTCGAAAATAAATTAGTGAAGCTTTCATATTAATTCTGAAACTGAACCACTCCGCGGCCCAAACATTTTCGTCACAATTCTTCGTATAACCACAATTATTTTCAAATGGATGAAACCTATCATCATATTCTTACATTTTATAAAACTTTTCATTTAAATGGCGAATGTCCATCGTTTTCGTTCTCATTACTAGGATCGTTTTCAGTACATTGCGATTATACATGAGTGGAGCCCTTTGCGATAAGATTGTCAAAATTTATTACACATTTTTCAGATATCTTTTATCTGGCCCCAATGCAAAAATATAAACGTAGAAGAACTTCCAATATGAATTTCAAGTAAAGTGCTCTCCAACGGTTTGAATTAAAGGTATGTGCTGCAAAATTTATTTCACAAACGAGCAGTCTCTAAGTATCCAGCCTGGTCAACATAAAAAAACATTAAAAAAACAAAAAACACTTCGTTGCGCCACGTGTCTGACTCTCTCTATGGTTCATTCTAAAGATTTCAGGAATTTAATTTATTCAGTAACTGCAATACTCACGAAATTCTCATCTAATGCGGGTGCTGACCTCTTTTTTATGGAATTCTCAAATAAGAAAATAAACTGAAGACATCTCTCTTTTCCAATTCATATTCGTTTGTATTTTATATTTTTTCTTTTGACGGAAATTCTACATTATCCACATACATATTTTATTAAAATTCCTCTTCAAACGAAACAAACTTCGAAGCTTTTTCTATCGTTTTAGCGCAGAGTGCAACTAGAGTGCAGTAGATTCTTTGTAACAATTTTACATAAAATATGCTGAAGACAATACGCCCATCGCAAAAGAGGAAATAAATAACAAAATTGCTTTTATTTATCGATACATATATCGAACAATAACTATCAATCAATTAAAATGCAACTATAATACCTTTTTACACAAATTTGGAAAATATCTCACAGTACATTTATAAAAAATATTTAAAACTTATCATTGAAGATAATGTTATTCCATGCTCACTGTTAATGTCCAATCATTAATTAATTAATTATTCAGAACGAAGTAATCTTATTTATTCATAAACACATTTTATACGACATCTTGAATTTATCTAGCCGTTTTCTTCATTTTAACACCCGTCCCTTGGTAATCTATTTTACACGAAACCGTGACAACATGTATCAAGTAGAGAAAGTGCATCCAACAAAATCCTTCTCGAGTTGTGTGTTTGTACACAAGTATCAGAAAACGGGTAAATCACTAGGTCGTGAAGACGCCGCACGATACCCGCTCTTGGACGTTTCGGGAACCGACGCGAAGACGCATTGCCTGCCCCCCCGGTCCTCGTTCCCGTTTCTGAGTGGGCCGTGGAATACCTCGTCAGGCCTACCACGCACGAGCAATGCGGGCGTAATGGATTGATTTTCTCTTCCACCGCCACCTAATACCACACGAGCCCCTTTGGCGCCCTTTGCCAAAGGTTGGCCGCCGCCGCCGCCGGTCGGCCAGTTGCCATCTTCCGCACCGCAGGCGCGCCCCAGGGGGCGGGCGAGCGCAATAGAGGGCGCACAACGAGTCAGAATGGCGACAGAGAGCGAGCGAGGGAGATGCAGAGGGAGCAGGTGACAGGCGAGCGAGCGAGACAAAGAGAGAGAGAGAGAGAGAGAGAGAGAAAGAGAGAGAGAGAAGGAGAGAGTTAGAAGGGCGCGAGCAAGTGAGAGAGGCAAGCGAGCGAGCGAGCGAGCGAGCGAGCGAGACTAAGAGAGAGAGCGTGCGAGAGGGAGTGCTAGAAGGGTGCGAGCAAGCGAGAGAGAGAGACAGAAACAAGGCTGCCTGTACCAGAGCGAGAGGATAGCGGCTAGCCAGATAGCACGCACCCACGCGACACACCAAAACAGATCCGAGCGAGCGAGCGAAGGAGGGAGGAGACGGAAAGAGAGAGAGAGAGAAGAAGAGAGAGAGAGAAACGCCCGACGCACGGGACTGAGCGACGGGGACGCGGGAGTGGCGATGGCGGCTCGACCAGCGAGTGGGGCGCGTCCCCCTCACCGGGCCGCGCCACCCTCGCCGCGGGGGAGGGGGGGATTGAACTCCAGTGCAGATTATGCAGCGCTGGCACGCCGCTGGCGGCGGGAGAGCAAAGGACGAAGGGGTGGGAGTCGTAAGTGGTGGGACGAAGGGAATGGGGAGGGGGCGGTGTCACACAACGCGATTAAAAGTCCGGGGTGGCGAGGAGATGGCCACGGGCACAGGAAGGCCGGCGAAAGGAGAGGGGGGAGTGGGTACATGACGACGCTTTGAGGTTTAAAAGTAAAAAAGGTCGTATATGTGTGAGAGATAAAAACCAAAGGCAATAAAGTAATGTGAGAGGTGAAATCATGACGTGAGAGGACAAAACTAAAAGGTCAATGTGCTGGCGGAAAGGAAGAATGAGTTTACAGGCTTAATGAAAGCGTAGAAGCTGAAGCACACAGGAGACAACTGGTTGAATGTGACGGTGGGAACGAGGGAAGGAGAGAATGTAGACGAAGTGGAACAGATCGGGAAGAACACGGATGTAGGGAGACGAGACAGGACGTAGGCGATGGACGCTAACCAGCGGCGAGAGCGGGTGGCAAGTGTTAAGCAGTCGGCTACGGCTACAGCACGCACCGCATCAGAGCGGTGCGGGTTGAGAGGGGCAGAGCGAGAGGGGAAGGTCGGGGTCATGGGCTGGGAGAGGGTGATGGGTGGAGTTAGAGCGCAGAGGGGTGGAGAGAGAGGCGCGGGCGAGTGGCGGGGCGGGGGCAGCGCGGAGATGGAGCGTAGCCGGAAGCCGGTTGGGGGAGGAGCTGAGGCGGGGCGAGGGCGTTGCCGGAGCGGCGTGGGGGTGGAGCGAAGGAGCGGGCGGGGGGGCGCAAAGCGGAGGCGAGCCGGCGGTGGAGCGTAGGGGCTCGGGGGTGGGAGCGGAGCGGCCGCGGGGTGGAGCGGAGGCTCGGCGCCCGGGGCGGCGAGGCGGCGCGAGGCCCGGGGTGGAGCGGAGGCGGTCGCGAGGTGGAGCGGAGGCGGCGCGGGGGGAGCGGCATGGGGGCGGAGACGGAGGCCCCGCGCGAGCGCTGCGAGCCCGGAGCAGCTCGGGCACGAGATGGCGAGGCGGCAGCCCGGGTGTGTGGCAGCGAGACGACCGGCGCGGGGGCCGCTGCCAGAGGGCGGGCGCGAGTGGCGGAGCGAAGGCGGGATAATCGCTCGGGAGAGCGCTCTCCCATGGTGACGTACAGCGCCGTCGGCCTCCCCAATTACTTTGCACTGAGACGAGAGTGATTTAACATATTGCTATAAACTACGCGGCCGAACATCCGCAGCCGCATTAATCAGGAGGCCGCGCCGGAGCAGCGCACCTCTGCCCGCTGGGCGTCCATAACCGCCCAAATTGACGGGCGCACTAATTTTCCTCGCGGAAGGATTCGCCGCGCAGGTAGGCTCGCCTCCGCCGCCACGGCCTCGCAAGGTTCCTCGGGAACGGAAAGCTCTTCGGACGACAACGGGCTTCCCATTTCTTTGCAAACTGATTTTGACTCCACTGTATAATAACAACAATTTTATACTTACTATTTATCTTGCAAAAGGCGATAGACTAAAGTTGAGAGTAGTTTTATAATTTATTTGATACATAATAATTACAAGTTTGCTTGTGTTCTAGTTTAAAATCTATTGTTCCCTAAACTGAAGTCGCTTAATATTATTGTTATTATTTCTAACATATCTGTGTATCTAATATAGTATATTATATAACGCCATTACAGCTACGATTTACATTTGGGCTTTCGTACTATCGCATTCACCACATTTTCATTCTGTTCGTCCCAGTTCCAACGAGACATATTTTCGCCCATCACGTCACTGTCGTGTCACCATCCCGAACATGTGTCGCAGTCGTGTCAATATTAGATCGTTTGTGTTCTATTATTATAAAATTAATCACAGTTTCGTAGAGTATAACTTAAGATAATAACAGTGTATGAAATCTCTAAACCTTTTTTTTCTTATCTCCTTTTCAGAAATTTCTCAGGATATTTTTTTACTTTTATACTTTCCCATCTTTCGGTCCATATTAAACCCATAGTAAACTTCAAAATGATTAGGTAATAACATCAGAGATGCGAATTGTGACCAATGGGCCAAAAAATGGGCAAAAAGAAAAAAAATCTGGACAGAATCGCATGTTTTGTCCACTTGACGCGATAAAGTCTAGCAACGCACTTTTCTTTTCTGATGAATAACATATTTTACGGCTCTCTTGGTATTCATTCCAAGTAAATGACCTACTCTGATCGAGGAAATTTGATACTTTCTGGCTAATTAATTCCAAAACAGATTCAATCAAGATAAAATCGTACCGCACGGCAGAATTAGCTCAAATAATTTAAACTCGTTCGTTAAGGTTCGTGGCATCCCTTTGCATTCCCAATACGTAATCAGAAAATAATTTAATACAACGCAATTAGATATTAAAAAATGACCAAATTTTATAGGTACTATGTTATTCTGATCCACTCTTTGCAATTACTCATATGGGTTTATTAATTTCAGTTCAAGAAAAATATCCCACTGGAACACTTCACTGGAATTGTAGGATTAATTTTACAACTGGTTTCTAGTGATTCGTATCGTATCAAAACCACAAAAAATTGGGATTTTTTCAATGCAAATAGGTACATTTTACACCAAATATAATAAGTAAATCTTTTTACACTATTCATTTACAATTTGGTCCAACATACTGTGTTAATGAAGAAAATTCCTATTTAGTAAAGTTCTAGGAACCAGAACGTCGAAATGAAATATTCCAACGTCGAAATGAAATATTCCACAATTGATAATTTAATAAAATACAGTGAAAATTAATTTAATATACTCTTCTTTTTTTCAATTTAAAATAATTAAGACCTTCAAACGTATAAAAATTGATATTTTATCGTACTAACGAAGATTAATTATTTGCATTTTCCAGGTATTAAATTTCGTCATTATACATAAAATCTATATTACATATCATTCGATATTATATATCAACTTTCGCTTTTTCTGACATGACACCATGGTATAACTTTTTGTTTGTTAATAGCTTAGATGATCTGATAAGGCATTCTGTCCATATGTTTTATGAACAAGATATAGGTTTCTCCTTGCTCCTTTATCAATGACAGAAGTAGAATCCACACAGTTTTGCAGATACCAAATAGTTTCAGAGAATTCACATAACAATATTTCTGCCTCAAATCAGTGCAAAATCAATATAAGTGAATTTCATATTGTAATTTGTATAAAGCAGTAATAATTTAAACACAATTTTCATTTTCGTTCATCTCTTCCATATGCTGCGGTATTAAATTAGATTTCTTGATTCCCTAATATTGGTTTAGGAGCGCACATGTTATATATAAAAATATGATTTAAAATCGTATTAAATATCAATTATTTTTCTTTATTCATATAAAATATTATCATTACGTTGGCTTTACGTAACAAATCATCCACTAATTTATAAATAGTTGTGCATTAGCTTGTAAGCCGAAATAATGAGAATAATACGCCAAAATAATTTTCATTATTTTCACTAATAATATTCAAGAGGCCGCAAGTAAAGAAGAAAATGGAAACCACATACCTTTGCAAGAATGTATTTTTGAATGTTGTTTTTTTTTTTTGAGAAAAATTTAATTTGAGTTTGTTTGTTTTTGTTTTTTTTTTTTGAGAGAGAAATTTAAGTATTTTGTAGAACATAAGTATTATAAAATCAAATTTATTAGGACTTAATATGCAATTCTATATCTTCAGTCGGTTTTTCGAATCTCTGGCTACCCTAAAAAAATGATTAAATAAAAAAAAATATGTGAACAACAACGTACATGTTATTAAAATTATCGATTTTTTGTTGCAACAAGTAAAAAGGTATGTAAAAAGTAACATTTTGCAACGTGCGTTAAGTCGCTTTCCCTCTTTTTATTTTGTTTTCTATTCTCTTTAAGTACTGACGGAACCTTTAAAATACTTGTGGGAGCGATGTAAGTAACACTAGTGCAGGTCTTTTCTGGATAATTTCTCATGCACGAGTGGTATTAAGTACGACATTTTTGCAAATAAATACACTTATTATAAACTCAAATAAACAAAGAAGATGAATAAATATTCTATTGTAATTTTCTCATACATTTTTTACACAGTTTATAACTATCTGATAGCAATGTCCTATTATCCGACAATGGTCTCTTGTAAGTCATTAAAGTTGTAACAAGAGACAATAGAACGTACTACAATTATTGAAATCACAGTTAACGTTAGTTCAGTGTTTTAAAATCTTTGAAATCTCATTTAGGTTTGAATTTGACACAACAGAAATGATGGATGATGCCAAATGCTGCCTTTGTGTTTTT
>BOPP01000123.1:1666022-1679978 GCA_017312745.1 Gryllus bimaculatus | reverse complement strand
TATATATATATATATATATATGCTTTTTTATGATTGATATGAAATATGCATTTTATAACACATTTAATGTCACACATAATTATTTAATGAGATAAAGATCATTCTTTTTAGTTGCTTATCATTTCCTTCTGTTACCTATCATTTCCCGTCTGTTGTCTATCATTTCCTTGGAGCTTTTTGTTTGAAGACATAGGCCGCATACGTCGTACGCTTTGTCAGAACGAAACTCAGCAAATAAATTTTCATTATTATGCAATTATTTCTTGTGTGGTCTGAAATACTGAGATATCCGAACATACTTAAATTAATTTTGTTGAAGAATCTGAATGAAAAAATAAAATAAAATCAGAAATAAGCGAACAATATATATAATATGTCGGTCTCTCCCAAACTATGGAAAGTGATAAAGGGAGTGTAAACATTTTTTTTTTGCTAACACTTATTCTTGTAGTTGTAAAAAACATTGTATATACCATTCATATACTTTAAACGTTGTGCAGAAGGTCATTCTTATACTAAAAAACAAATATAAAAAAACAAGAGCTGCCAATGACGTTTAAAAACTTTAAAAGACATTCATATCAACATTTGGTTTCGGTGATGCGTTATCTTGCTCGTTGAATACTTCAAGAACTTCAACATGCATTGTGATATCGATTAGCAGACAATGTAGGACATTAGTAGACTTCCAAGTAATGCGACTGGAAAGACTCAAAGACGACTACGGTTAATCAATAGCTAGCTCACAAACTTTTAATTATACTTATTCTCCGTACAACCTCAACTTTTTGTAGCGTGTGGGCACTTAAACAACTCTCAATACAAAATCATGTGACTGACACTTGCACTCTTCTTTTTCATTGATTTTTTGTTACCAATCGAGAACTTGATTCTCAACTACAAACTTAAAAAACTATATTCCTCACCCTCAGGAAATTTCAGAGATGATATGAAAATGTCCAAATAATTTCGAAAAAATACGTTCCAAATAATTTACTGATATCTGTAACACAAATTATTTACCCATTAAATAAACATCTTGAGGCATCACCGTTCTGCGTAATCTGGTACTGCCCTCCGACGCATGAAAGTTCTGAAAAACAGTAATATTCCCAGGTCCCTCTCGCATTTTTTAATCTTCCGGATCAAAATCGCAATCTCGTCAGGTAGTTGTAAGCGGATAGTTCCGGTTAATTTAGGACATGTTCCTGGCTGCTGACCACCAGGGCAGGTGATCCTATACAGGAGGAAATATTTACGCTGTCTTACGGGAAAATCAATTGGTTCCACAAAAAGGGCAGGTAATGAAGGTGATCACGTAATCGAAATGGCCGCTTCAGTAGGTTTCACTGTAATTGAAACACTCGCCCAAGAATGAGTTTGAATATCCAAGACATTTATTGAGTTGTTAATACTTTATAATACCATTACAAGATATAGATTGTAATTTACTCCTATTCCCTGGCGTGGTAACTAATACGTAGAATAGAAGAATGAAAGATTTGTAAATGAACCCTTCAGATTAAAAATTTTACCACACGACTCTCGAGTACTTTGTAAATAAAGTCTCCTCGAACAATCGTAAAGCAATTATTGCACACTGCACCAATAAAAAAAAATGGAATAATGATGGTGAACCAGACACGCCTAATTCTAAATTACCATCAACGAATGTAGCAAATTTATAAATCAATATATGAAATTAAGCCACTGTGTAGAATATCTCTCATCTTCAAATTACGCCTTTTAGTCGATAATGCTTTTTATTTTTATTATTCCTCACCAGCTCTAATTTGTCTTTGGGCTACAACCTGCAAAACCCACGGCCCACAATTAACAGAAAACGCCATCAGTTCTGGAATATACGAGGGCACAATAATCAACGCAGCGCATGGATTTCCATTTATACGTAATTGTTACAAGGCTGTCGCGTCCACACAGTGGAAATCGATCGTTCCGTCCGATCAGCTTTGACTGCGAGGCATTCATAATCGACTGTTCCGGGATCCACACGACACGCCCATTAATCAAGCCGAATGCAAGAGGAGATAAAATTCGCAATATATTAGCGTAGGATTACGAGGCTATAAGATAAATTACTACGCAAGCAGTACTAACTAAAACTTTCCGTAACCTCTGTTTGTATCCTCCAAGGAACATACTCTCCTTTCTCTTTATACTTATGGTTTGAAGAAAGAAAAAAAGTCAACATTTACCATTTCGTTTTCTGCCAGTTTTACTTTTAATAAAACAAAAATAATAAATAAAGAGGAGATAAAGGAAGCAAGAAAGACAAAAGGGTCTCCATAGCATAGACTCGAGCCCAGAAACAGATTGTGAGGTATGTACTGTCAGACGGAAAAGAAAATGGATTCTGACATCACTTCCTTTCGGCAACGACGTACCTCTCGTTTGTGGCTGGACGGGGGAGGGGTATTATCTGACGTTGATCTTCCCAGCAACTCCTGGGCTGAATAGGGTTCCTGGGCTGAATAGGGTGGCATCGACTATTCTCGAAAGCGCTGCACCTCTCCAACTGTAGCGTTAACGAAGTTTTACCGGTCCCTACTCACGCTCAGAAGTAACCTTGATGAAGAAATTTACGAGCCACGAGATAAAACCAGATTTTATTGATAGTGTCTCTCAGCCATCCTGTTTCGGTAGCAACGATTTACTATTTAGAGTGTGAACATAACTCGAGACAAATCGGTATTATTGTTTGGTTATTTTTCCCTCGGTAATATTCAAAGTTCTTTGTAGTTGAACGTCTCCGGTGGAAGTTACTCAAATGGTGTTATTTATTTCTTTTTACATGGATTAAAAATTAAGAAAGATTTTTTCAACTGGCAATAACAGCGATTTACATCTAACGACAACTTTAACCTTGAATAACTTTGGATTCCAACACATCACGGCAGAACAAATCTGCCCCTTCAAAGGCTCCGCCTCGACAGATAAAGCAATTTGTGTTTGTCCGGTCACATAATAGGAGTGTTTCGTCACAAATGGAGTGTGCAGAAAGAATTGAGGGAACATGCACGTTTGCATCCCAACGCAATAAACGCAATTACGCTGGTTCCTCTTACGTCATACATTACGTCACTCTGGGCGGTTGTTAATGTTTCGAGCGCCAGCCACGGAAAATACCCAGGGCTAGAGGTAATTTTGGCTTACTCATTGCCTTCTGTTACATTCCCTGCAATCTGCAGTCCAGGTCACTTCGAAACTCACCTGAAACAGAAAAAAAATATTTTTGTTACCAAAAGGCAAAAGTCAGAATCAATTTCTACGCCTCGACCACAGAAACCAGTTTAAAACCACATCCGAGAGACACGGTGTGCAAAATTAACATATAAATAGGGAGCGGTTTTGAATGTATATATGCTAGTACATACATTATGTGATTACATCGCGGCGGTGCGTTGGTTGTCAGTGAATGCAACAGATCGGAATCCGAAGCAAAAGGCATCACTCAGCGGAAGCCCAATTAACTGACGCCGCTTTGTTAATGGACTTGCCGTTCCACAAACGCTTCAGAAATATAAATTTGCCCCACACAAAAAGCTTCACTAATGAAACGTTTCGAAAATCCATTTGACATGAAATGCGGTATTTCTATACACCATTCAACCTCGTAAAGCTGCAATGAAGTTTCACGGTAAATGCTTACTGCGAGTCCAATGAAACTTCGAAACAACTTCTGTAAATGTTTCTGAAATTCCTCTCGAGGTCGTAATGAGAGGAGTGGTTAAAAGAGAAAGATAAAACCTTCAAAGAGTCCTATCTTACTTATTTTATTAATGTCGTAAACTTCACCGGGTAGACAAATGATACGTCAGGACATTTTAAAAGAAACTCCATTACACTTTTAACACAAGGACAATAAATACTCCGACAGAAAATACAGAATGCGCAAAACATCATTGAAGTATTACTTACAAAAAGTATTGCAACAAAAAGGCCAAACAAACCTCGACCTTCAGAAACAGATTTATTAAGTACACTATAAACTGCAGCAGGCGTCATGATGGAAATAGAGGTAGGAAAACTACCTTTGTTGCGTAGCAATTAAACACGGAATGCGAGATGAAAGAGCCTCCGTTCTTACGACTCCTCAACTACTTGCGTTCACTAAAAATAAATATACGACTATACTCTCCCATGCTGCTTCACCTGTCTGGGCTGCCGCAGCCAAAACAAACATCAAAAAAATCCAAATTTTTCGAAATAGATTCCTATGCACCACCACAAACGCTTCCTGGTACATTCCGAATGCGCAGTTACATAGTGAACTTGGCATTACTCCAATCCCCGTCCATTTCTCTCTCTTATCCGTAAAATTCTATACCAAAATATTAAAGATCCTTTCAGCTATTCACTTTCACATATGTAAAAAAAATCCTCATTGCAAACAATTAAAAAGAAAGTTACCAAGAGAATTTCCCGATCCCTCACAGACAAACCGATGAATCTTTTCCCGTTATAAACTACTGTATATAACCCCTGTATAGTATTATATCTAAAACTAAATTTCTGTTTATAATGCCTCAAATGATTCTTGTATAAAAATCATATTAATGTACTTATCTTATGCGGCTACAGAGGGACAATGGTCAAGCTAGAATAAGTAAAAAAATATCTAAAAAAAAATCAACAACTGAAAATAAATAAGTGCGGCGCCACAACAGACTACCACAAATACCACACGACGCCGCCGCTAACACGAAAAAACAATGGAAGACCTAGAGCAGGAATTTGTTTGAATACTTATTCTCCAGGGCACCCTGAAAGAAACGCTGCACGCGACCCTTGCATAATAATCCGAGAAGGAAAGTTGAGTGCACGCCACACTTCGTCGCTGAAATAACATAAAATACGTTCTTCTTCAAGTTTGTGACGTTAATGCGACTTGCCGTGGTATGCTGCGCCTGTTTTGAATACGAGGGGCACGTTTTACGCAAATTGAATCGAGGCGCCGTCCACGCCTTGGATCGATTCCCTCCACGCACTCTACGTGGAGGTGCTCGGCAATGGACGCACTACGAGTGGTGAGGCGGTGAAGTAGTGTGGATAGAAGAGAACGGAAAATACAATAAATGATAAAGAAATGGGCTCCAAACGGCGTCATAATTCTGCAATGAAACACGTTTAATGGAGTCTATAAAATGAATAAATTGAAAAATGGTACAGTAAATTTTATTTTTACATCCGAGGGAATTCAATTCCAACTGTTATTCGAAGGATGTATCTATCATCAATTCACGTAGTGTCCAAATGATATATTGTAAGTTTTTTATTTTTAGTTAGTGCATACTTTTCACTCATTGTCGAAAATTCAATGAGTAAATATTACTTAGCAAATAAAAGAGAGAAAAAAATACAACAGCAAATACATAGCTATTTTTAACGTAATTAACTAGTTTTCTGATTAAGCACGCAATAAATTATTTACGGTTGTTTAGTCTTTTCATGTTTTATTACAGACCATTTAAAAGTTTCAAACAAAGAAACTACGTAATTTTCCGAAACACACTTATAAAATCCTAATGGAACGGCGTTTTCAGTCAAGTTGACCAAACTTTTCGTCAAATCACTTGCATGCCATCGGGATTGAAAATTCTCACCGTTGTCACTTTCATGTACAAATATACTTAATAATTTTCTCTTGTCTGTGAACTGCATTACATAGGCTAACTCCCTCCTAGCACGTACCCGCTGAAAGAAATGTATATCGTCGGTGCACACGGAAATTGAGACGTTTCGAAAATTGTCTTTTTGCAGAACATTTGTTTTATTCAGAACAAGAACTGTTGGTTTCACGGCCAATGTTTTACCCCATACATCGTCTGTCTTGTGAGCAGAATTTTTACTACTAAAAATATTCTATATTTTCAATACATTTATGGACTTCAATTGAAATTGACGATTTTTGTTGTGCGCAGACGATATTTAACCGAGCACCCAGTGTTCTGAACGTTCCGTGCTATTGGCACATTCATCACGACCCCTTCCTGAGATTTCACAGACTGCTGCGCATCGCATATAGCCCACCGCGCGTAAGCCGCACCAATGAGTGAGGGACTACACAGCGCTCCCCGACAGGGGCACCTATCGCTGACGGATTGCGCTCTACGGCGTGTTTAAACGCTCATAAATGGCAGGCACTTCGCCGCGCGCTTTCGGGGGCGAGAGGCGGCGACGAGGCTGACGGAGGGTTGACAGAAGTGACAGCGGTGAAAGCGGGCGCCGGCGGGACGGCGACGGTGACGGTGACGGCGGCGACGGTGACGGGGTGACGGCGGACGGTGACGGGGTGACGGCTTCGACGGGTGGTGACGGCAGTGACGGCGGCGACGGCGGCGACGGCTGCGACGGCGGTGAGCGGTGCGACGGCGGTTGACGGCTGCGACGGCGGTGAAGGCTGCGACGGCGGTGGCGGCGGTGGCAGAGGGACGGCGGTGGTGGCAGCGGCGGCGAGTACGCTGGACTTGACGAGGATGAATGGACGAGAGCAGAGCAGTCTCCCAATGCCGAGGCGGCGAGAATGAAGGTGGATGAAGAGTTTAGCGAAGACGGGAGACGTCGCGCGGCCACGTCGACGACGCAAACTAAGAAAGTCGGCGAGAGACGCGTCACCACGCAGAGTCCACGGAACGCGGAACGGGGCAACCCGTAGCTAGTGGACGAAAAGAGATGAAGCCATGAGGGTAAAAAAGGACATCTAAAGGTTACAAAAGAGATGCAACCACAAACGAGCAGAGAGAATATGTGAGGTGGGAATAGACAGGAGCGGGCAAAAAACATCAAAAAGAAAATGGCGGTTGAAGAAAACTGTGTAACGTATGTGCGCTGAGAGGGCAGGGATGGGTCCAAGGGGTTTATTGCATATGACAGGTTTGAATAAACACACATGATCTATATGATCTTGATGAAAAGAAAAGAAAAAAACAGTATTATAAAACTGCGCATTCATTCAATGTAAATAAAATGTACTATGTAATTTTGTGAGATTCATCGCAGCTGAATTTTATTAGAAATTATGCATAATTTATGGGAACGTTGATGCGGTATTGTAGACGTAATTACATGATGGAATAATGGAAGTCATCATTGTTAACTTAAGTTGAAGGATATAACTATTTCATCATACATAATATACGTTGCTTATTAAAATTACTAATTAACGTTGCTAATTAAAAAATTAAATTATTAAAAAAATAAATTGCTACTTAAATATACATAAATTACTATTAAAAATTAAATTACTAAATTAACAGAGAGAATTACTTATGGAACTGCTACTCCGTAAATTAGGTATCAGTGAGATCGAATGTCAACGCGATGCTCTTAGACATGACAACAGCTTCGCGGTGGCAGAGTCGACATGGCGCTTGCGGCGGTAGTGGCTACGTGCACCTCAACCCACCGTGTGCGGTGGGGACAGTGGGGAGACAATCGCGCAGAGTGCAAGCGACGCTAATTTACAGCCAACGGCGGCGACGATCAGCGGCAGTAAATCGGAGGAAGTCATAAACGAGGTCGTGTACAACCCTGGTGGCGCTACCGGGGGCGCACCGCACCGCACCGCACAGCACAGCACCGCACCGCATCGCACAGCATCGCACAGCACAGCACCGCACAGTACCGCACGGCACAGCACAGCACCGCACCGCACAACACTGCACAGCACGGCACAGTACAGTGCCGCACCACACGGCACGGCACGGCACGGCACGGCACGGCACGGCACGGCACGGCATTGCACAGCACAGTGCCGCACCGCGCCGCACAGCACTGCGCCGCACAGCACCGCACCGCACCGCACAGCACAGCACGGCACGGCACGGCACCGCGCCGCACAGCACCGCACAGCACAGCACAGCACCGCGCGCGGCGGCGGCGACGGCAAAGAGGTCGACGTCGGTGCGACGCGGCGGCCGCTGAATTGTGTCCCCTTGTTCAGGGGTGCGAAATGGGCCCGGTCGGTCGGGCGCCTACGCGTGGGGAAGCAGCAACGGTCTTGGAACGCGGTTAAGACATTCGGGGTCGGGATCGGCGACCGAGGAGGAGGGGCCGGCGCCAGAAAGGGTTCAATGGACGAGGCCGGGAAGCTTGAGAAGAAGTGGTTAAGCAGCCTAATAACACACGGCTGATTATAAATTAAAAACTGATAGGTGTATGCGAACGTTACTGCTCGAAATTACAGTAAGTTAACTGGATTTTTCTAGCCTTCATATGCGATTATGCAAATCGATCATACCGATGTGCGATTATGCAAAACGATTAGCTATATTTTTAATATCTTGACTACAACGCTTAATAAAAAAAAAAGATGAAAATAATAAATGTAATATCCGTATAGTATGCTTCTGATTCAGTCACCCAAGGCAGTCATAAAGACGTCTATTAAAAACAAGTGGAACACTAAGTAGTTGCTGTACTTGCAGCAAGCCGTCTTTTGCGGTGGGCGTTGGCGTCATTTTCTAGGAATATTGGACTTTCCCGGCATCGATAATCATAAACGCTGCTTGTGAAATGTGTTGGTCCTTTGTCAATGACATTCTCAGACTTTCAGACTCCCTGTGGCTGTGGTAAACATGTTCATTCATTCATGCATTCATTTGGTTCTGCAATTGTTCGTTAAACTCTTTTTTTTTTAAATCTTCATCAAATGAACTCCAAATAATCAGTTTACAATGAAGAAAACAATTAAAAATAAATTGTAAATATCCTTTCTAAAATAATTTTCTTAGAAATTAGTATTTCACATATTACTATTATATAATTTCATAATAAATATTTCCGCGATCAAAAAGCAACAACTATTTAAAAGTACACCATAAAGTAGGCCATTTCATAACTGCTAATGATTGCAGAACATGCAATCTTACCATCAAATTCGAAATATGCGAGCAATTTTACTAAACACGCACGTTATACGCAAGACATGAAAAAGGAACGCTCGTAACGATGTCTATAACCTCTAATGTGAATAAGCCGACCGCTCGAGTTGAACGGATTAAATGAACATCACTGCCAATTGATGAAATAATGAAATTCCAAATTGGCATATTGAACATGTAGAGTGCAAGCTGACAACCATCGATTATGAAAACCAACTTTTTTTTTTTTTTTTTTTCCCCGAAGACCATGCGAGCCCCGGAATGTTTCGCGCCGTAGCAGGAAGATTGCTAACGTGTTACAGATGCCGATCCTACAACTAACAGCCTAGTCCAGTTTTACAAGTCTAACATCATCCAACTCACGAACACTTTTCCGCCTTCACGCTCCTCAAGACAAGATGAAGAGGTATCGATTTAAAATGGGTTACGAGACTCCCTCCGTCGGCATTACGCCAGCTCCACAGCGCTCTCTGGAAAAGGAATTTCATCTGACAACACACTACCCACTGATGCATCTTGAGAGAAAATTGCCTAGTTTTGTTATTCATCAGAGATAAGTATGAATAGGTTATCTTTGTATTACGAACTACATGAATTTCATCCTTAAGATAAAATATAAATGACACAAGAGGTTATTAAATAAAGTCAATATGAAATTCAAATTTCTTTGTCTAAAAAAAAACCTTTTACAATTTCAGAGTTGTTCTGTACAGTATACTTGTGAAGATGAATTCAATTTTTTTATCCACCCAACAATGGAGCCCAATTTAAATGTAAAGAATTGGTCTTTAATTACGTGTAATGAAGGATGTAACGAAAAATTTGCGCGTCCCTGAACATCTGAGAACTGAAGTAGTATATATTCAACAGTTTTTTGCCCACGGCGGGATAACAGGTTAGCCGCGAGAGCGCAGGTTTTCATTCCTAAACTCGTCCGACACAGACTCACTTTCCCATCGATCTATCACGGTTTCGCGTTTTCATTCCGAATAAACCCAGACATCCCAGGCGTCAACTGCCGAGGTCGACGTGTTATTTCCAATATCGCACAACAATGTACACCAGTACTCCTTTCAAAAGCCTACACACTGAATTGAGTACAAGCGTAGCGGGGCCAGACGACGATTCCTTGCCGGGACACATAAACATCTCGGCTGTGGATTTTACGTCAACATTTAGAGGGCGTAAGGGCAAAGAAACGAAGTCCCTTTTCGCTCGGTTCTATCCTCCTAAAGCACGTCCCGCCCGCCTCGGGGCCAGGCGGTGTGAAGCGGGGACCAAATTTGGCAGCAAGGGGTTGCGCGGGCCGGCGGCGAGGACGGAGAAGGCGGGATGCGGAGTAGGAAGCGAAAGAGAGACAGAGAGAAAGAGAGAGAGAGAGGGGTAGGAGGGGTGGGGAGGGAACGAATCTCCCAGGAGGGTGGGAAGGGGGGGAGGGGCGCCGGAGCTCGCGGGACAAGAAAGAGCAGGCGAGGTAAAGCAGAAGAAACAGCACCCAGACGTCTTCCTAAGTTGGTGTGGTGGAGAATTTTTGATTAGAATAAAATCACTCACAGGAAAGAGTGAGTATAATGTTGTCAACACTATCGCGGGGATGCGACGAAGAGTTAGGGCAGTCAGGTAGAGCGACGGACGGTGAGGGACAATGTGGCTGGCGGACGGGAGGTTCGCTCTTCCGGTGGAGTCTTTGAAACGGGCAAAGAGGTGCTTGCGCGACTATAGTAGGGAAGGTGGTAAGTAAGCTGTGAGCGACCGGCGTAAGGAAGAAAACAGTAGGTGACGCGGTAGAAAGCCACTGTTGCCGCGGAGATGAAGTGCTGCGGGAAAGGTAGTTAGTAAACTGCTGAACAGGAATGGTGGTGAGAATAGCGTCGGGAGATGAGAAGGATTTTGCCAAAGACAGAGTGTGAGTGGGGTCCGCACGCAGCAGAGCAAATAATAGGGAGTATTCAGCTGAAGATCAATGACCGATATAATTGGGTGACAGACTAGTGCCTGTAGTGGAAATGAGAAGTTGTGGTGACAGATGTCGATGACACTGTGGAATGGATTGTGGACAGGTGCTAATGGATGTGTCCAGAGATGTTAGTGGTCATTAGAGGTGGGTAGCTCGTAAGGACGAAGGGGTTATGGCGGCGGTCGTGTCGTGGTGGGAGGTGGTGGTTGTTGGTAGTGGTTGGTTGGTGTGTTGGTGGTTGGTGATGTTGGTGGTGGTAGGTTAGCGATGTGGTGGTGGTGGTGGTTGGTGGTGGTGCGGCGGTGGTGGTTTGCAGTGTGGGTGGTGGTGTCGTTGGGGCGGTGGTGGCGGAGGTGGTAGTGGTGGTGGTGGCGGCGGCCACCGTAGTGTGGTGGGTGGTGGTGGTAGTGGTGGTGGGTGGCGGTTGGTGGGTGGTAGTGGTGCCGGTGCATGGGTGGCGATGGCGGTGCAGGCGGTTTCGGTGCGTGCAAAACGAAAGAGGTGGGCGCGTAGAAAAGCGAGGGAAGGACGTATGACAAGTTGCGTGGGCGAACTAGGACTGCAGAGGCCGAAGGGCGTCGAAATCTACGAAGAGGGTCAAGTGGAAGTGGGGCGGCAGCCGCGATGCGCCGAGGGGGCGGAGGGGAAGTCGGAGAAGATCGTAGAGAGAGAGAGAGAGAGAGCGAGAGAGGGAGAGGGGGGAGAACGCTGAGGGTGAAGCAAGAGCGGAGGTCAGCTGCGCGTGCAGTGCTGGCAGACGAGTTTGGGGGCGAAGCGACCATCTCGTGAATTTCCACGCTGGCCGTGGAAAAAACGTAGCGGGCGTAACGGGGAAGCAGTTGAATGAACTGATTAGAAACAGGATGGTTGAGCGAAGAGATGTCACGAAACAGCTCAATAAATGTGTGTAATAGGTGGGTGGATGGGGAGGGGGGCGTGCAGAAAGCAGGTGTGTCAAAGCAGCCTCAAACGTATTGTTATTGTTGATGGAGCAGGTAATGGTAGAGAAATTTATGATCAGTGGCGATACAGTTTCTCTTGAAACTGGTGATGATGATCAAGGTGTTAAGTCATTGTTGCCGATATTATTATTATTATTATTATTATTATTATTATTATTATTAATTATTATTATTATTTAACTGAATCCGAGCGATTACATCGCATAAAAGAAAAAGTACGAAAGATGTAACAAAAAAATATGATTTATGACTATACAGAAAACCGAAAACACTTTTATAAAATATATTTTTATGTACTTATTTTTTTCTCCAAGACTATTGAAATAAAGGCGGTTTACAAATTCTTCAACAATACAGTCAAAGCAGAGTTATACATGTTTCTGAAAATGTAACCGAAATGTTTTATTTATACCAAGTTCTGTACATATGAGAAAATCCTGTTATGCACATTATGTCAAGAACTTAATGCTTCACAAATAAATTATTCACACTTTTTTCGTAAAAGGACACAGCAGACAGCTGCTGGGCATTGCATTCACATACACTCACTAATATTTGCATTCAAAAATAAATCGTCAAAATTTAAAGAATTCGCTATCTTCCCATCAGTTACACTCTTGCTTGCGCTACAAAAAGGTCGGCTTGTTTGGTAAATCGATTGCACAACGAAAAAAAAAAATTGGTTGAGTAGAAAGCTCAAATTTCTAAACGAAAAAACCTTACAATTTTAAACATGTAGATATTAAATATAATAATAATAATAATAATAATAATAATAATAATAATAATAATAATAATATTGTCTTTTGCGCTATTGTCTTTCTGATTGGTTTCGCGCGGAGCCACCAGGGGCGGACGTTCCCGTCGAATCCCCTCAGCATTGGCTTCTGTGCTCGGCCATTGCCCCAGCTTCGATTGTCCCCCCATCCATTAGCGCGAATCGCGCCCCAAACCTTATTATCGGACTTCCATCCGCACGCGGATGTACATGACACTTTCGATATAAATCAAAACCTCGGAGGTTTATTACACCTCGCAACATTATTCCATTATCGAGTTTGAAATCTGTTTAAGACAAGAAGCTCACGAACACTCCCACAGAACGAATGTTCCAGAAAGGAATTCTGCTCGGGTATTGATTCGCACCTTCGTTATCCACAACGCCCGAAATATAATTTCTCGGAATACGCCCCCCAACCCCCCACGAGAACATTAACTCGCAAACGAAGCTCGCTCGCAGTTCAGTAATTCCCTTAACCTCTAGGTTCAATTTACCCTGAAATACCATCTGTTGTTGTAACACCTGGTAATCGAGGCCTTTACGGCACTTTCCTTTTTACGTCGCCGTAAGCCTCGCTTTATGGAGTCCTTTAAACCAATGAGCGAGGGCGCTCCAGGCGCAAAACAAAGGCGAGAGCTCGATGCGCAGTCGAGTCGAAAGATCGGCGAGCGCAGATGAACGCCCCGTGATAAATGCCGCAGGGCCCTCCGCGGTGGAGGGCGATGCGGAAACGGAGGCGAACAGCGGAGACGGCCTAGTTGGCGCGAGAAGGCGTTGGTTGACCGAGAGTGGACGTTCGGGGATGGAAGCCGACATGTCCGTGACGTCAATGGCTGTGGGCAGCAGGTAAAAGACGATAAAAAAGGGCCACACGGAGGCCAGGAACGGGAAAGATATTTTTTAAATGGTATTTGTAGCTACAAAATTGTTACTTTCCTTGAAATATAGTCGTTTCCTGGAAACAGTTGGAATTATACTTTTTTTTAGACAATTTCATCGAATTATTAGAATAGTATAAGTTTCAGCTAAATAATAATATTAATAATAATAATAATAATAAGTAATAATTAATCACAGATGCCCTGTGTTTCTTACTTTGGCCGAAGTCAGGTGTTTAATGAACTAATTTATAATTGACAATAAATGATGATGACGATAATAATAATAATAACAATAACAATAACAATAATAATAATAATAATAATAATAATAATTATAATAATAATAATATGATGTACGTGGTGAAAGAGGGGGTTTCCAGGAATCTAACATAAAGGTAGAGGGGGAGGAGCGAGAAAATGATGAAGAACGTCGAATGAAATGTGAGAAGTTGGTAGCAGAATCGGAAGGAGG
>BOPP01000123.1:1650998-1664035 GCA_017312745.1 Gryllus bimaculatus | reverse complement strand
TTTTTTTTTTTTCGAGCAAACAAAGAGACTTGATGTAAAGCGACGTGTGTGAAAAATAGCCACATTATCTTGTTCCGCAATGTAGGAGAAATAATTATAACTACAACAATAGAGTATTTTAAAGAATAGTTAATAATAAACCAGAATAAATATAATCAAACTACTTCTTCTGAACTTAAGATACTGCATTTTTAAATACCAAAAATACGTTTAACGAATATTGTAATATCAATGCTCATGAATTTCTATTTATATATTCATACATCTAGGATATTATTAAATATTTTTATCTCATGCCTGGTCGCCAAGTATAATTGAGTAACAAACGAGGTGCCAATGTGGATGAACTTGTGAACAGCTTACAGCGCTAGACATTACACTGATGGAGCCAGTGTTAACACTATGATATATGCCGATTATTCTGAGATTGTGATTCTTGAAATTCGCTATGTGATACGTTAAAGAAAGTTGTTTTTATTATTGGGTGAATCAGGTACCTGCTGTTGCAAAATGGACAGGATACTGAATGAACAAGCAGGTTCAACCTGCAACTCTGTTCCATTCACGGAAAGTATATTTAAAATCATTTACCTGAAAACGAAATTCAATTTGGATAACAGGGTTTTGTTGACATAATTTTCATCTTAGCGACCTTTCCTTCTGCGGCGACTGTCGAATAACTGACAAATAACCCTCATTTCAAAAGCGTCACATCATTTAGAAGCCAAACAGGCATCTTAATGTGCCGTTTATTGTGTGCGACATGTCTTACCTTGGCAACTTAAACTGCCTACGAATTGGGTTTCAGAGCTACCGCGCGCTTTGCCTCGCCCACTTGTGTCCTTGTGCCAGCGGTGGAGCTCGGAAAGAAAGCCACACCACGAACTGAAACGATGCCACGGCAGTGAAAGATACGTCTGAAATGTTATCGATCTTTAGCGGAGAAAAACCGCCTCCGATTTTGCAAATGTGTGTGGCCCCTGAAATCTTCCTTAAAACTTTCTATTGGGAAAATAGATGCTATTTCAATCTCAGCCACACATTCGGATGGACGATGACTGAACGAATGCATCAGTAAATGGGTGTCTGAGAGAGTGTAAGGTAAGATGCCATGTGCATACTCACACGGATAATTACCACTACAAATAAAGAACAAATAACCCCTCATTAAGGTGACATTAACTACAAGTGTAATTTTGAAATATAATTATTATTTTTTGGGTATTCCAGTATTTTGAACGACCTTTTTCGTTAAAGGAAACCGTTCATAAAATGCCGTCTACAGATGAATCCGTATTTGCCGTTTATTGCATGAATAATTGCCTTATCGCACATTCAGCCAAAAGCAGTGGGATAATCTTGGGGAGGCAGACGTAAATCGAACAACCGAACATACTTTGTTCGCTTAGATATGAAATACCCTTCACATCACAATAAAGTAGTTTCCAAAAATTACTTCCCAAGTAAAAATTACTTCCCATATAAAGTTGTTTCCCATACTTTTATAATGCTGTTATTAAAAAAAAGCGTATGCAACTCGTTTATTATGTTGCTTTATTGCTTTAGCACGAATATGAAAACACGCTTCTAATGTCTTTCGTTTTCAAAACACGTACTCATGCAACGCAGCTTAACATCATAAACTAGTTGCTTAACATGATGGAAAAGTTGACTTACGAAGTCTCTTCGAAGGGATAATAATCATTTCTATATTTCGAATCTTTTTAACAGTGTTAAGCACATTCCTGAGACCACGAGCCCCGTTGAGGAGGACGTTCGCAAATTAATTAAAAATATTCATTTTATAAGGCAGGAGATGAAAAAATGACCTAATGTCATCGGCCACTAAAGAAAAATCGAGGTTTACTTAATACTTTGATAAGACACATCTCGTGGGGAGGAAGGCGGTAAGTGTCTTGTGAGCCCTGCCGCAAAGGAATAGCTTCCTCACTCGTCCGCAGTCGGCGGAAGGGGGGAGGGGGGAGTTGAAAAACATCATGTTAAGTGGCCACGCCCACAGGCACTATCAATCATTCAGGCACCGTTTGGGGCATTACGTAACATGCACGACATGACGTACTACAAGAACTGCAAATGATATTGTGTCTCGTCACGCACAACGCTTGAAAAAAGAAGTTGGACATCTTTTAATATAGCATTAAAAATTAAAAAGAGGCAACACAAAACACAATGTAACATCCATGTGTTAAAAATACGAAATTTCTGCTCAATGCTGTAGGTTATTTAGACAGTGTTTTGGATCACTTACCAAGTACCCCTGCGAAACTTTCCTACGAAACCATTTTTGGATAACGACAATTCTCAACTCAATTTATTCTTACAGCTACGTACACAACTTCTACCGCACATAGCTGAGGAATGTAAGGAAAAAAAGGGGATATTAATATGTCCGCCAACTCAGATTTTTAGAAAACTTCATTTATCATAATTGAAAATGCCAACAAAATTGTATTATTTTTGCCGGCCCAAAAATATTCAATTGAGTCTCTAACCGCAGTATCCAATGAATACAAATAAAAGAACACATCGAGCCAAATTCTTTGAATTGTAATGAAGACAAATTGCAACATGCTTAAACGTCAACAAGTTGTAGGTAGGCTTCAACTATCACAACTTATCTTCGCTACAATGGCATGGCACACATAATGGAAGGAGTTGTAGACATCAATCATGAAAGTAATAAAGAAGTCTGAAAAATAGTTTGTCCTTGGCATTCTTTCTTCGTCTCCAAGTAACTTTTAAGTGCCACTGGTACACAAGGAAAAAATTAAACAAAACAAAAAGACCTACAGTACGCCTAATCTACATACAGCGATGAGCGAAAAACAATGAATTTTCTACGAATCTGCAAAAACTGCTGCAGATGATATGAATGATACAACATGCATAAATGCAATACATAGCAAATAAAAATAAAACTAAATCAATAACAATTACGTTAAAAAAGTTGTAAATATGAACACCAAAACTTTACGAAAATGTATCTTCTGTACACATGATTCGCATGTAATTTTACGTGTTCCTGACTTCCTGTGCGTGAATAAAATACAAGCTGCGAGCACAGCTCAAACACACGTGCCGGAAGAAGAAACAACGGAAGTCTCACGAGATTATCTTAAGCAGGATGAAAAGATTACGAGGCTACGATTAAAAACAGCGCTGTAACATTAAACAACGAAACGTGGTTAATTCAAAATAATAACTACAAGTTCGTATAACACTCAAAGAATAAAATATAAATAAGTAAACGCGTTTGTAAAACTCAGCACAATGGAATATTCGCCAGTTTAAACTTCCACCCGCGAGAGATGCTGGCTATAAATAATAAACACAAAGGATTAAGTCGTCACATTTATAGCATAATCACGGTGCAAAAAAGTACATAAATAAATAACACTTTTAAAAAAAATCCAGCAGGATGAGCCACTATTTTCAACTCAACCTGAACAACGAACGTGCTCTACTGGAAACCCTACCAGACAGGTAATTTTTACACACCTAAGTGCATTACAAGAAACTCGTTTTCGAGAGTAATTCGTTCCAGAAATTCAGTTTTAGCTGTTCGCTCTCTCCGAAGCCAAGCGCTTCAATTTATCGTCCGAATGCACCGTGGGGGACGGGGGGCGGGGGCGACATGAGAAAAACGAAGAACGGCGGCAAACCGGTTATTTCCCTACGTAAAAATTACCGGTCGCGCATCGGTGCACGGACCCACCGCCCGCGGCCGGCCCCGCGAGAAGCACAGCAGGTCGATATCGACGCACGCTTCTTTACCGACCCGCGGGATCCCTTTCAATTAAGGTACCATATTTTCCAGACGCAACGACTCGCTCGAGTTATTAATTTCCGTCCTTTGCGTTTTAACGTCGCCGAAACAAAAACGCAGTGAATCGCCTCTACCTCCCTCCCCCACCCGCCTCTCGGCGGACAATGCGACCTCGTACGAGGAGATGCGGCGTGCCAAGGGACGCGAGTTCGACGCCATTAATTGTAATTTATTTCCGAGGGCAGGGTAACATTTCACGTCGACATTGTTCTTATTGAAACGAATTAAGCGGCTAACGGTTCAAACAGTCTCCTGCGAATTTGAAAGGCAAATCGCCGGTTGCGAGGCGGCGCGACGCGAGCAGGGAGGCGGAGGCGAGAAGAGGCACAGGAACACGTGATAGTTGTTATGAATTACGGCGGGGAGGGCAACGAAGATGGAGGTATAGAATAACAGGTGCTGGTGCTGCAGAGCGAAAAATAAATCATCCACGACGAACTTATTTGGGGAAAGCTTAGTGCTTGCATTTTTACTACCTCAGAAACACACACATTTCTTAGTAAACACAGTGTACACAAATCACGTACTTTTGTGATTTCCTTAGCACCTTGAAATGAGGACTACTGATATAAATAATCATTTTCAAAAAGTTTTAGCTATTTTAAAATGCATTCTAAAATGTTGTAAGCCTGGCGCAAGTAAGAAAACTCCATAAAATATGGACTGTCTCCAGCTAACATGTGGAAAACGTGAGATGTATATAAAAGAGTTACTTATAAATGAGGTCCTTGATCATAAAAGCCTCATAGATTTTAATTAAGATGAAAATAACAGGGCGGTGAGAAAAAATAAAATCTTGTGAGGATAATGAATGTGGCCCAACAGGTACCGAGGCACTGAGTGAAGAATGCATCGATATAGTGAGAATGGACTGTTTCTGGAGTATTACTGAAGATCCTATACTGCGAAAGAGGCTGTTCACGTCATGGTGAGAACTTGGTGCAACATTTTTTCTGATATTCGTAATGGAGATAAGGAGAAATCGATTGTGACTTTTTCCAAAAGTTATCAACATTAAATTACAAAATTAATTAATAATAATAATGTGGACGAGGACTATAGTAGCTATAATGAATTCTTGAAGTATAGAACTAAGCACTGGCGACTTAGATAAGAAATTGGAGGGAGATGTGGCTCAAACTGGGAATCGCCAGCTTCATTAACAGAGAAGGCAACCCAATAGAAAGTGGCACGGCAACCCTCCGTGAGCAGTATGTAAGGATATGTCGTCATGACTCAGTTAAGATAAATAAGATAAATTTATTTGAACCGCGCATAACCCGGTGGCAGCTAATTACATAAATAAGATTATACAGCTAACATGCAAATTATATAATAATAATAATAATAATAATAATAATAATAATAAATACAATACAATTAGGCCTGACTACGGATGTTTTCTTTTCTTTTTTTTTTCTTTTTTAAAAAAAGGCCGAAATTCTGGTGCTAGCAGCCCAGGAATATGTTCTCAGAATTAAAGCCATGTCGAAATAGATTACAGTTAAGGACGACAAGAGTAGAAATGGAAACATGGAGAAACAATTGCATAATCAGTGCCTTCAGCAAGATTGCGCACACTGATTTCATACAACGCAATGACAGAATGGCCATCGTATAATATAATCTGGGAAGATAATAACAAAATGCCGTGTTCAAGTAAAGTTAGAAAGACATCGGAAATTGAGGTTAACTATAGCTTCACTATTAGGAAAAATATGTTACTTGGGCACATCCCTAAAAGGATGACAATTGGATGAGATTTTAAAAAAATGAAATATCATTAGATAAAGTCAACAAGGTCGATAAAAAAGTCGAAAATAGATCTGGAAAGAAAAGGAGTAGAGTAGAAAGAAACCATGGAAAGATTTTGTTGCATGAGTGTTGAATATATAGCATTCTAACGCAGATGTAAAAAGAAAATCTATTGAAAGTATTCCGTAGAAAGATAGAAGAAATGCAGCAAAAGGATGCAGGAATGATGGCAAAAGAGGCAGAAATGAGAACAGCGGAAAACGAAGAATTTGATTTTTGACTAATTTGCTTTATTTAATCAAAGAACAGAAAAAACTGTACGTAACGTATGAGGGAGATGTACCATCTTAACTCATTTCCATGAGCTATAGAATCTCTCGCCAACATTTTAACTTTAAATATTTGAATGATGACGATTTTTTCAAAAAGCGTGGTTAGCAACACTCGAAAACTAGAATTTTTGCTCTCGAGTTACAGAAATGAGAGTAGCCGAAAGAGGAAGAAAGGAGAAAAGTGAAAAGAGAAAGAAATGATGAAAATATAAGAGAGAAAGTAATGACAAAAATCCAGAAGAGAGAAGAAATGAAAAGACAAATAATTAAATTATCGCGCGGTTATTAGCTGGTGATGCGATGAAAACGAAGAGGAGGCAAAACACAAAGACGAGGAGGAAAACGAGAAGCCCTGAAGAAGAAGAAGAAGAAGAAGAAGAAGAAGAAGCAGAAGAAGCAGAAGAAGAAGAAGAAGAAGCAAAAGAAGCAGAAGAAGAAGAAGAAGCAAAAGAAGCAAAAGAAGCAAAAGAAGCAAAAGAAGCAAAAGAAGCAGAAGAAGAAGAAGAAGAAGAAGAAGAAGAAGAAGAAGAAGAAGCAGCTTAATTGATTCCATCAAAACATCAAATCCCCATTCGCGACGGAGCGCCGGTGTCAGAGCCCACGCGGCTGCAAGCGGTGAGCTGTGCCGCGCACGTGCCCGTCGGTCCGCGCGAGGGCGCGGGCGTGCTCCGCCAACCAAGAGGCGCCCACTGCGGTGATTCGCGGAAGCGTCGCTACGCAGCGCTCCCGTCGCCCCGGCGCCGGCGGTTGCGGCGTCTCCATGGCAACGGAAAGCCGAGCGGCGGCGGAGGCGGCGCGCCCCGGTGCGGTGGCTGGGGGGCGTTGCGCTCGCCAACAGCCAGGGAGTAATCCGCGGCATTTCTCATCTGGCGACGGCCCGCAGCCTCAAACCTCTGACGCCCTCGGAAATCACCAGCCGGATGGCGTGTGCTTTCACGGCGCGTCTTCACACGTTCAAACTTAAAGTATTCAGCGGAAAATTAAACTTCCAATCTACTGAACAATTTCTTTTTTTTTATTATTAAAAATTTGCTAATGTTAAATAAATATATTTATATATTACAAGTATAACTTTACTTCCTTTCTTTTGAAAGCACCTAAAAAGTTGTTTATAGGTGTATTACGTGGAAGATTGCCTGAATTTGACGAACTGCACAAAATATTTTGATTCTGCTATTCCGTCTGTTATTTTAAGTATTATTTAGATAAATCTGTTTCAGTGTGAAAAGTGATAAATAAATAATATATTTTATTAACAATATTTACATTTCAATTACCTATATTTTTCTATTGAATTTCAAATTCTACTCTTTAAAAACGTATTATAAAATGCATTAACATGCGAATCTTTGAAGGTATGGTATTATGTTCAATTAAGTAATCCAAACTTTTCTAAAAGAACAATTTTAATTTCAAGACGACGACAAAATACGACCTATAACTTACAAAATAAAATAAATTAATACTGTTTCGAAGGATATGTTGGGTATATACGATTTGGTCATTAAAAGAAGAAAAAATACGAATAGATGTTCATTTCCAACCCAGTTGCGGAAGTGAACACGGAAATGACCGCGACTCAGCAATTTCATCTTCCTGCTTCCATTTGGGTCTTTGGGTCTACATGCATCTTCCTTTTAGAGACCTACACGTGTAAATCTTCTTCCAGCTCGCTCGCACTGCTCTGCTCTGCTCCTCCCACGTGTTGGGAATGCAGCACTACTCGTTTCTACATCCACCCCCACACACACACACACACACACCTGCGGCGCCCAGCCACTTGCCGCTCCACTTGGAGCGCGGCGAAAGTGATTCATTGCGGGATTACCCCCCGCTCACGTCCGCCGGCCCCGATACTATTTGGAGAGGCCACTGAAGGCGGTTTATAAACACGCGCGGGCCGCCCCACCGCATGCTCAATCGCTGTGCGGGTGGCGCCCCCGCGCCCCGCCCCGCCCCAGGGACGAGCGCTGTTGACATGGCGACGGCCCTGTTCGCGGTGGCGGCGGCCGCGCTAGGCCCTTCCGGCTCTCCACGGCCACTCGCTCGCCCGCCCGCTGCCCCCACCACCTCTCGCTCCTCTTTCGGAATTAATTACGTACGGAATCGATGTGTTTCTCTAGATGGCACCACTGTAGTTAGCGTTATTTTGATAACGACAGGTATTTGAATTCCAATAAAGGCTGTTTTTATTTGCTAGTGATCCCTTTTTTTTTATTATTATTATTTTTTTATTTATATTTTTTATCTGTATTAGTTCATCTACCCTAGGTCCTGAGCAGTTCACGCTTCTTTCAAAAGCCACTTCATCTATTGGTTTATCCTTCCCTTCCAAGACTATTGTCCTCATGGGTTCACTGAGTTGCGGACTCAAACCACACCATGATCTCCTTCCAATAACCGCTTTCTTCCTACCTGGCCCTACCCGCCATACCCCAGCTCAGCGTCGAGCATTTCCTATACCCAGAAAAGAAGAACATGTGTTTCATTTATTCCCAAAAATTACATTCCTTTTCACTTTCTCACTAAATTACGTACTTACGTAACTAACGGAAAGCATTGTAAAAACATTTTTTGCGGCGTCTAAAAATCAGAGATTTTGTGACAGGAAATCTCGATTTATGGGGCCTCGATATAAAAAAAAGTAAAAGAATCCTGTTCCTGTTTTTAGTAAATTACTTCCTCTGACACGTTATATAGTTAGAATCCACGTTTTGTGGGTTCATGATACTAAAAAAATCTATGGACGGAAAAAGTCTGCCTTTCCGGCCGCCGATGTGTGGTCAACGCTAGCGGCTATACTGTAGGATTGTCTCCCAAACCGATATTCCGCGATTCATCAAGGCCGAACTCGAAGAACTGAATGTTTGAATCGGATAGTTTGATTTTTACATTTACAGGCACAACTTTTCCAAAATTTTCTCGGGAGTGGCTCAAAATAATTGGATTAAATTTCCTCAGATAAAGCGAGACCTTTCAAATGGCCCGGGTCTCATTTTCGTTGAACATTCAATTTCTGAAAATTAACAAAATATTTATTTTTTGTCTTTGTTTTTTGCAAGAACTGTAATAATGAAGATAAAATATTTTCCCTCCCCTGAGACTGAAATCTGCCCTTCCAAGACAGATCTTTATATAAGGTCATGTATAATGTTTCGTAAATATGAATAGTTTTCGTATAATTTTGCTTCAGAAACAGGCAATTTTGAAACAATTTTTTTCTGAAAAGCGGCTCCAAATGTTTCCTTTCTTTCAACAGATAGAGCAAAGGACGCTTAAAATGATGCAGGCCCCAAAATCGACCTCTACATTTTCAAAAATTCCAAAGATACAAATAATGCGAGAGAGTTTGTGCTATTGCAGCACTACTATCTGAAAGTCGCCGGCCTTGAACGTCACAAAATCTCATACTACAGCGAATGGATTATACCGCGCTTAGCCCCTCCCAACCTGTTTAGGGGGCTGAGATGTTCCTCGGCCACCTCCAGCCCGGTCTTCGCACCCGCACCCTTCCCTCCACCTCCCCACCCCCTACCACGAGCGACGCCGCCCCACCGCCCCCGCCGCTCCACCACATGCGATATCGCAACCGGTTATCGGAGCGATGTAGTTTACGAACGATACGCGTATCGGGAAATCGACTCCTCTGTGCTTTTTCAAGGTCCGGAATTTCCTCCTCTTCTTCTCTTTCTGGCCCGCTGCTGCAGCGACACCAACTCTCTCTCGCTCACATCTCGCGTTTTATCATCTCACCTCCCACCGACGGCTTTGCCTCAACGCGCGTTCACTTTACTGACAAAGCTTCTGGGAGACGACAGTTGCTGAGTTAACAAGCACCATCGCAAGAACATAGTTCCATTAAATCGAGTGCACTGAAGATTGAACGTCGATATGTATAACGGCCGCCAACATTTTTAGAAGGTCTTTTGTGGAAAATTGAAAACATGAAAACTTGTTCAAGTCAGTTCAAATATATCGCAAACGTAAATAAGCTTACTTAGGGCTCATATGGAATCATTAAAACATTTGCAAAATTTAGCTTTTTCAAACCCCTTCTCCTCGTAACATTATTTCTTCACGCCCTCTCCCCCTCCCTTATTTTTCACAATTGCTTTATCTTCCCCCTCCCATCCACCCAAAAACAAATGTATTTTTGAAAAACATGGGACCCTAAGTCTGAAACAATGTTAATCACAAAGTACGGAATTGGCATACTAACACACATATATCGTAACACACATTTACTTGTATCTAATTTATACATTTATTTGTTTCGAAGTATAATTCGATATGCATATTTTCAATTTCATGATAGCCATTTCACAAGAAAAAGGAGAAAACAGAATAAAATAGCAAATGTCTGAAAAGGAAAGTTTCCTTTTCATTGAAAATTCGTTTACGAAAGGAACAATTTTAGATGGCTACTGGTAAAAAGCAAGTTGGAAAAATAACAACATTTAATTAGAAGAAAATAATTAGTACCGAGAAATCTGAATACAATTGAATACACAACTATTACATACCGTACAAAGTTCCTTTTTCATGTTCTAGAGAAATATTACCTAGCTATTTAATTAAGATGTTAATTAATTAGATGCAAAGGAAGATAGAATAGACAAACATACAAATGAATAAAGAAATAATCGGATATTCTTTACACACCTACCGAATAAATAACACAAAACGCCTTGAAACCAGACAAACGCCTTGAAACGACAAAATTTCCTAACCTCGGAGACGAACACTGAATAAACATAACGACGTGCTCTGAAACAACCTCTTTTCTGTTCGCCCATCGGGTTAATTAAGCACTGTAGTAAATTTACCTAATTTATCTGGACAACAAACGCGTAATTAACCCACTAATCTCTCAGAAGGCCAGGCGTGGCGGTGGAAATCCCACGCTATCGACGATGGGAATTAGTTATGAGGTTCGTGACAAAGCCGAACCAGCGACAAAAGACTTGCTGTCTCTCTGCAGCACCTGACGTCCTCGGAACAGCATTAACGAAATCAATGCCTCCTCACAACGTTCTTTCCGTTATTATTTTTAATTTTTCAAATTAATACACCGACGCATGTGAAATAGCTGATGGACTTTATAACAGGAAATAAAAACTAAACAATTTTATTTTATATCCACGTGCCGTGTGAGATTCTTTGGAACATTCTGGCAGCGCTTTTTATTACCAGTTACTCTGTCATTTTGTTTAGCAGTATTTCAAAGCACTCCAAAAGCGACGTTATACCGTATTTGTTTTCTTTGTAAAGATATTTTATACAGATATAAATAAATACATTAATACTATATAAACACTCTTATGTCTGCTTTTCAGATAAACGGGCTACACTCGAAACGAAATGCTGAATGGAATTTGCAATGAATATCGGTTGTTCGACACTTTTGTGTTATAATCAATTTTTCAATATTTCGAATTCTGGTCGATGTATTTTTTAGCTAATAATTATTTTTAACAGATGTTATATGTACGTCGTACAAATTAAAGTATTATGAGGGCAGAATCAATCTGTGGCAAAATCTAAGCGCAGCAGTTGGTCCACTTGGAAACCGGGAGCGGGAAACGCGAGCTGAATCCAAGGTCAGCCCAGAGATAATTCTCGTCCCGCAGGTGTTGGCAAGCCGCGGCTAAGCGGGGACAGTAGAGGATTGCTATTGTACATCCAGCGAGATGTGACACCCACGAACCATCTGGTCGCAAAGAGCTTGCCAACTGGTTATTCTATATGGTAAGATATGCAAATAACTCAACCTTATCTCTGCATTTACATGTTCCGAATGACACATTAATCCAATTTTCTGCGATGAGAAATAATAACACACTACTAACCATAACCTATTGAATCAGCATTGTGCCAAAGCAGAGCAATAATACATTTGATGATATCACATGTTTAAAAGCATCTATTTTAAATGTACTCAAACCATTTGTTTTTATACTTACATGAATGCAAAAGAGTCTTAAGAAATTATTCTGTCTGATGAAAAGAACATCTACTTTCACTAAATCCTATTTACACGAGAACTCCAAAACTTTAATTTATTTCCTGCTCTATTCCTGCAAAAGACAGCACGTTATTTTATTAGCATCACAAACTCCAATAAGTAGAATCGATCTCTAATTTGAGAAGCATATTCTGTAGTTGTCACAATTGAATAATGAAATTCTGAAGATAATTAAGCACCTACAATTACAATCCTTTGAGAATAGTGCACGACACGAATACGTCGTGATATGAAATATGAATGATCGGCGTACAGTCGTTACTTGACACTGCTCAGCACCAAGGGATTAGGTCAATCCTCAAGGGTGCTGTAAATTACAGCGGCTCTCCGATGGGGCAGAACTGGGTGCAAATTTATAACACGACAATGTCGACACATTTCATTTGCCATACAGAAAACATTAATTTTCAATAATATACACAAGACCTATTTAATCAGTTTTTAATTATATTTACAACAAAAAGAAACGTTAGATGCAAGTAAACGAAATGCAGTTAACAAATACTATTTTTAATCAATAAGAATAACCAGGCGGTCTGTGCTTTTACTTCCCATCATCTACTGAGGAATTAAGACAATATCGGATGGTCCCGCCTTCGTGTCCTCTGTTACCCACGTCATCCACGTTTAATCATTTACTAACAATATGTATTTATTAAATTATATTGTCGCTTGATGAATCTTGTAAGCCCTTGGATTAATATTACAAGGATGAATGTGAACCATAGAGGCCTCGTAAATTAAGTCACGAGGATGTTAAGTTGTTGTTATTATTATTATTATTATTATTATTATTATTATTATTATTATTATTATTATTATTATTATTATTATTATTATCGTATAGGCCATTACTGACCACGCTACACGATTGACGTGTTTAATTTTCCCAGGATCACCTTTTCAGCTGTATCCCTCAAAACGACAAGGTAACAACCTTGAATTAGGAAACGCCTTGAAGTGTGAATTTTGTGATGATAGGATTATGTTGAGGGGGGAAGGGAAATCACAAATATGACCATGCCTACGCAGAACTCGAACCTACAGCCTCATCGGCACAGACGACGTCTGCCGCACT
>BOPP01000123.1:1619462-1642106 GCA_017312745.1 Gryllus bimaculatus | reverse complement strand
TGTGTGTGTGTGTGTGTGTGTGTGTGTGTGTAGGTAATGGAAAGCCTAGCTTTCTGGCGACCCTAGGTCCGAGGGAGCTGCAAAGACGTTAGTGTCTTCCTATGAATCAAGATACATCCCAGTAAAGGGCTGAAAGGGAAGAAGTCTCGGCCAGAAAAACAGCATAAAAAAACGTAATAATCAAACACAAAATGTTTATGGCGATTGCAATGAGAATCAGGATTTTTTTAGACTAGTAAGCAATTTACGATAATTACAATAATATAACAATTTCTTCGAACTTTGGAATCTCCCTAAAATAATAATATTATTATTATTATTATTATTATTATAATTATTATTATTAATAATAAAAGCCCAAACTGATATTTTTATTTCAAACAGAAAAACCAACTAAACAAATCATTTCATCATTAAAATTAAATGGCAGTATTATTGTAAAGATATGTATAAAAAGTACAAGTGCTGTAGGAAAGTAGTGCCGTACAAGACCACCTACGACGCAAGACGTATTTAAAACCAAGCCTAACAAAACCTTTCTTATTCGGTGATACATTCAAATAAAATACCCTTAATTTGACAGCAATATGTCTATAAGATTTACACACGTCAATAATCACAGGAATCTTCACCAAGTGTCTTACAACAAAACCGCGTACTCTTGTAGTCATGGAAGAAAGTACAAACACCATTTTCGGTCCATTACCAACAGTGACGGCCGATGGTTAAAACATAGCGTTGGTAACACGAGGTCACAACGATGATCCCCGTCCATTCAGGATAATTGACAAAAATTGCTTTTGATTCTGTGAACAGTTTAATTCAGTTACTGATCTACTCCAATCAACTCATCAAGGTTACCATTTAGCAGTAACGATTCGAAAGTCTGTGAGCTAGGGCGGGAGCAATATGGAGAGAAAAAGAACATTTTCACAGTTCAACAGACACGCGACGTCAAAATATAAATGAAATTATAATAGATGAGCGGACTTGGAAGCGTTGCAGAACGCGCAAATTGCTTTCCGGAAAGCGGGCGCTGAGATACACAGAGCGTTTCCAAACAAATGGGGTTTCCTGTACATTCGAAACAATGAAGGACGTTAACAAGGCACAATCGTTGCGCAACCACAAGTTGAATGCAAGCATAATACTCGTAGTTCAAAATTACTATGAAGAATACCATGAACTAATACAGATGATGAAAATACTCTAAAACCATGAATAAATAAGTTGAGTATCTGAGTGAATGTTATAATATAAAACTGGAAATAGTTTTCATCGTGCTGTTTCGCCGCAGTAGCCCATCGAAAATATTTTTTTAAATATACTCACGATTACAAAGTACTGAAAAAAATGGAAATGTATAATTGCCATCTCTATCGGAATGCACACTGATGCAAATATGGTTGAAAAATGTACATTTTCTTTTAAGTTCTGTTGCTTATTTCGTAACTACATTATATAACAACGTTCTGGCGTCGAACGTGCAGTAATCCTCCGTAACCTAGTCAATTCTCCTCTGTCGTAGTGAATCACAGTCAGTCAATTCCATTTCTTCCTTCGACCATGGGTTCGGCGCCGTTAGCAATCCGAGGTTCCCAGTCAGACACCCTTCCAAGAATCCGCTGTGTTTCGAGTTGCTTTACCCCTGTGACTTCAACGAGTGTAATCAAGCAATTCGGCAATCGACGCCGGACATTTAACGAACCTTCATCCCGATTATATACCATTCAAAACAATTCAACAAACAATAAGTAATAATAACAATATCTGTTGAAGTAGTCCCTGTGGTCATCGCTGCAAATGGACTGATCTCTGAAGAACCAATTTCATCATCTGCAAGGCTTGGTCTTACGATCTGGCACATTCAAACAATGCAAAAGGCCGCTCTCCTGAGTACTGCACGTATCGTTAGGAAGTTTTTATTGATATAACTGACCGCCCGAATTTGCAAGCGAAGCAGGCACCTTCGTTCTACAAAAGACCCGGTGTCTGCTATAGGCACCTCGCTAAGCGAGAGACTTGAAGAAATAATAATAACAACAATAATAATAATGATAACAATAATAACAATAACAATAATAATAATAATAATAATAATAATAATAATAATAATAATAATAATAATAATAATTGCGGCACGAAACCGTAGGAAACTTCTCAGCCGACAGAACGCACGTCAAAAACACAAGTTCCAGAAGTGAACATGCTACAGCAGACGGACGCCCACCTGCAACAATGCACCGCCGACAGCGCCTCTCTCCCCTCCCTTTCTCGCCCTGCGCCAGCGGCCTCGCGCCGCTCCCCCTCCGCCCTGAACCCGCAGCCTCCGCGGACGCCGTCCGCTCCCCCTCAATCGCCATTGGCCACTTGTTTGTGCGCGGGCGGGGCGGGCCCGCCCGCCTCTATCGATTCGGTTCGTTATCTCCGAGGAAATTTGCCGTTTACGGCGCAACCTCAGCCGCCGCCGCCGCCGCCGCCGCCGCCGCCCCCAGCCCGCGCGCTCGCGTCAGCCAGCGACCACGCGCCAAACGAGGGAGAGTGCGATGCGACGCCGCGGGCTGTTTAATGCCAGGGGAGGAGGCCAAAGGGGACCCGCAACACGTGTGCGTACGCAGCCGTGTTACGTACGCATTATAACGCCGAGACACTGGGATGTTAATAAATTGCTAGCTAATTATTCAATTATGTACCCCAAAAAAATTTTAATTCAAAACATTGTTGCTAGAAACATGAATTGTGTCAAACTTGCCGGATGGTTCTATTGATTGTAATTGTTAAGTATTCAAGAAATCGATATACATATTGTAACATGCTTCGCCTTTTTTTAAATGAGGTAACAGTACTAATTAGATTAATAGATATTGTAAGAAGCATGTGCTGCACTTCACAAAAACCGTTTACACACACAATATTATCAGATATTAAAAAGCCGAAAGTAGAAAATAATTTATCTCCAAAATGTAGCAGTAGTATTAATAATATTTATTATTATTATTATTATTATTATTATTATTATTATTATTATTATTATTATTATTAGTCTACGCTTTCTCAGTATATTGCTGCCTTAAAAGTTAACCCCAGTTCCATCCTGCGAAATGAAAAGATAGACCACGTGGGAGCCCACTTCAACTGCAGGAATGCGCACGGTGAGTGACTGTACGGCAGCAAAAGGACGTGACGTCACCAACTTGTAAACAAACACCGTAGGAAAGCTGCGTTCTCTCCCTTTCATCTCAAAACGCGAAGCGCCACAAGCGATGCGGCGGCCGTCTGCAAGCAAGGAACTGAAGTTGGGCTCGCGCAACACGATAGTCTACTCTCACTGCTGATTACAGAGATGTGTAAACCGACAGGTATTGACAATAAAGTGCAAGCACATACTCTAAACAACACAGTTTGTTTACGATAATCACATATGTGAAAACTAAACTTTAATAAACCTCGCAACAGAACATTTACATACTGACAGGAGTGTGAAACGTGCAGCACACACGCAAATAACACTGTGTACGTGATGTAATGTAGAAAAGAATAACATAAATTATATGACACCAATATTTTTTTCTTCAATTTTTAGTTATCGCAAGACAAAACATAGTAAAGATGTAACGTATGAGGATAAGAACAATTCGCGCACGTTATCCTGTTCTCCTGAATCTCTAAACCATTCTATAACTGAATAATGAATAAAAGAACAAACAAGAGTATATTTAAAATAATAAAAATTCTCAGTTATTTATCAATGGGTGAAAGGAAACTAGGCGAAAAACGTAATGAGGTAGGATCATTGATCTAAAAGCTGAAATAGTACACTTTACAGTTCAAACCTAAGAAGCATTACAGGTACGCCAGCGCGCCTATTTAAATCGAAAACTTTGCACGATCAAAATGAAAACGTTTGCAAAGATCATTACATTATTCATAATTTGGGAGTGAAGGATTCTAGACTTTTAAGTGTTTTCACATTTGTGAATGGAAATAAACTGAAGTTTTATAGAGTTGAAGCTAAGTTCAACATTCTAATGAAACGAGAAAACTGAATGTATAGCAAAATGAATACGAGTATTCAATTAATTTGCAAAATAAAAGTCGAAACGATTGCTTCAAAAGGGTTTAGATTAGAACAATCGATTCGTACTTAGTCGAATTCTATTACCAATGCCAATAATAATGCCACAAAATTTATTTCGATACCAATTGTTATCGAATGACCACTAGCTACATCAATATGTGACATTAGAAAGAAAGGTACCAGTGGGACCTCCTATAAGAATTGAGGGTCGTTAACGTCGTGTGTACTACGCACAGGCCAGCAGTGATATCCCTGTGTCCCCTATTCCTCTTCCAATCACACACACTTACATGCTCCACTGGTGGAAATACCTGGAGGAGGAAATCTCGCAAGAGAGTGCGAATGAGTCATCCTGTGTTCTAGGATGAAGAAAAACAGCCGGGTTATAACATGCACTACAACTACGGGTCTAACGCGCACAGTTCACGTAATCAACAGTCACTCCTCTGCACAGCGAGTTTGGGCTCGTTTCGCCCAGTGTGCGGCTGCGGTCCGCAGCACTTGAAGCGGGGCGGGGGGGAGACGCCTTGCGCGGGGCCAGGGGGAGGCAGTCTAAATACGCACTTCGCCCGCCTGCCGCTCGCGGGCACGGGGAGGGGAGGGGGGGAGGGGCGGCGCGCGACGCAGCGCCGTGCGAGAGGGGAGAGAGCTGTGTACGCGTGTGCGTGTGCACAACGCTGCACCCAATACGGCAGGGACGAGAAGGGTCGTCGCTCCGCATTTGCAGATGCTCCGGCGTGTAACGGGGTGAGGCCAGAGTGATTTGGAGACAGAAGATTTAATAAATGCTTCTTCGACCTTTTCCTCGAAGGAGATATGATACTCTATTGGATTTTTCAATATTGAAATTGTCAGTTCATTCGATAAAACTTGATATATAGGAAATCTGAAGGTGCGTTGGCTCAGTTCCTCGAAACATATGTTCGCATCTTACTGAAAAGGAAACAAAATTTACTTAACGTTAACGATGGATTTAAGATCAGCATGATGTACCCATTATTATGTTACAAATTTGATGTACGAAATGTCGAACTGCCCAGGGCGATTTGGAATAATAAAATTAAAAACTTTTTGGATTTGGCACATGCCTCATCCTAAAAGTAAATTATAAGGACAATAAGGATTACTCATAATTCAAACGCAGAAATCGAAGTTCTGCTAATATGTTGACTTACTACAGCATAACCTCGATACAAGCTATTCTGTATATTGTGATTATTAAAATTTAATTTATTTCATAACGAAATTGGATTTTATAAGAAAAAAAAACAGATTCCGATGTAAATACATATACTTCAGTAGAAAATAAGAGAATAATAATTGATGTTTAGAGAATGAATGAATCGAGTGTCGAGAAGCAATAGTATTTGCAAATTCAGAGCTCGCTTCTTTTGGTCTCGAATGGTCTGTGGAAAGAACTGTAGAAGGCATATCGTTCAACAAATGGCGTTCGTGTGTTCTCACGCGGAGCCAACTGCAGTCGTAATTTACAACCTCCACTCACGCAATTTCCTTCATTATAATGTTCCGCTACGGTTCGAAGACAGGCGAAAGGACAGGCGAAAGTATCGCACACAAGAGAATAAAACTGACTGAAAACGTGCATATCCATATTCCTCTGTCAGTAAATAATCTGCAATTTTGATAGTGCTCAATGCAATGAAATATGTATTGTACTTCTAAAAATCTCATTCTTACACGCCATTTTCTTTTAGAAATTAAAACAAAAGAGATAATTTATTTCATGTATAAAACACGACTTTATTCCCAATCTATTCAACACATACCCTCAGATGTAATCTTCATTGAGTCTATACTGCATTTTAGCAATGTAACCTTCGTTATAAGATAGTATTTCTCAACAGTGTAGATTAGTAACACACAAGTTGGATATATTATTATAATAATCTGAACTAAATTACTTTCGTACGTAAACCAGTTTCCCGCTCAGATGAATTCTACATTACGAAAGCAACACAGTTTAAAACGCATGACAATTAGCAGGCCACCGAGTTTCGCAAAATTGAGGCCAAGATTTTAGTCAGTTCCTTATTGCATTCTAGCAGTTACAATTCGGACTAATATCACCGTCGATATTTTGACTCGAGAAGTACTAAACATGCCGGCGGAGCTATTACAACACGCAGGAATAGCACTATCAAAACGAGAAAGCCCAGCACGGAAACGCACTCACGAAAACTTGCATTCGGCACGACCTCTGAACCGCCACTTCGCAAAGGCCGCTCAAATGAATTCACGCTCTCGGGTCGTACCCTCAGAAACTGGCCCCATCACCTCCTTTCTGCCCGCAACCCTTGCAGCCCCGTACTCCGTCCCACGCCCCTCGCATACCTAATGCAGCGAGCGAAGCCAGGCCAGGCCACGCCACGGCAACCCCGCACTCTGTTACGGCACTCGGTAATACACTTTTGAAGAAAACCACTAGCACCGCTTACTTCGCCTAACAATTTTCCGCTCCTCTTCCGTTTTTTAACAAAACCTTTTTTTTCTTTCTTTTTCTTCTTTTCTTTCTCCTCTCATTTCCTTCTCGAAAGCTGCGCGTGACGTTTTCTCGTTTTATTTTCAATTGCATCGCCTTACGTATCCGTTCAGGACTGCGATTTAATGCAGCGTGATTCGTCGTTTACGAACGATGCTGTTAAGAGACCGCGATACGTTCCAGTAGGCCATGCAAATGAAGCTCGGTTCAAGGGGCGGATCGCAGCGGCAAGAAGAATTGCAATGAAGACTCAAGGATTGCAATGAAGGTTACCTGCGGAACACGTCGGCGTTAACATGCCTAAGGAGAAGTCAGAGGAGTGGGAGGGAAGAAAAAGAGAAACCAGGATTTGAGGGCAGCAAGGGTAATGATACGCTAATCTACAAAAGAAATATGTATGTTCTGTTTTAACTTAAAAATAACATTTCCTTAGTGACACAATTTTTTTTTTGTAATTCTGATATATTAAATATATTTTACAAAATACAAATTAAAACAATTATACACCAAATAAATCATGTTTGAAACCGCGAACTGTTAATACAGCGGTTCCCTTCATTGTGAATAAATCATCGCTGGTAAAATCAGACTCCACAGGAGACAATATCACAATTTAATTCTACTGGATGAATACTAGTCACTTTTATCTGAATTTTCGTTCGTTTGCTCATTTAAATGTTGATTAAACGTTAAGTAAATTTTGCACTGAAATTATGTTTAAGCTAACACATAAAAGCTTTACATAAGAAAGAGTTTACATAAAGTAAATGTTTTTTTTAAATACGAGAAGATAGTGATCGCCTAGGTAGTCTTCATTCGCCATTGAACAGGCTTTCCCTCAAAGCAACTGTTTTTAAATGTTTTTACAAGAAACGAGTGGATTCAAAATGGCGTCTGTGACAAATGAACGTCGAGCAACGACTGACAACGCCTGATTGGAAACGCTTCAGGGAAAAATAAAGATATCGATAGGTGTTTATCTTCCGAAGTGGCAGAACATGGCTGCCGCACCTCGCTTTCCCAGTACTTTAACCTTTCATGAACGTTACTTATACGAAGAGAATTTGAGATTGTCCCGTCCTCATAAATATATCACGGGCTTCATAGAACGGTTTACGGCAAACTTGCACTGACACATGAAAAATGGCAGCCGAAAGCGTATGCGAGGTTCGGTTCCGATCAATTGAAACGAGCGAACGATCGGGAGAAAGTTTGTGGGCTCACGGTGACATGTTTGAGACCACCATCCTCGCATGTCGACGCTTACCCGGCTAGACACATCGGTTCAGGCGGTCTGTGATGGATTTGTTTCCATCTTCTCCAGAATTGTGATTTTACTTTCAATCACAAGGAAAGATTCATTTCAAAAATGGAGAAAGAGGAGGAAAACAAATTATCCACACTTTTGGACAAGTTAAAAAATTGTTCGGAAACAACGTTTATATCTTGCAAGGGTCTTGGAAGACCGTTTTTTTTAAACGGATAAAAGTAAAAGAAATCCAACACAGGTTATAGATCGTTTAGACATCTTTCGATCCGTTTTATCACCCTACAAATAGGATTTTACCAAACTCGACAAATTCTATAGAAACTCTAGGTTTAAGCACTGAAAATCACGAGAGTTTAGCAAAAACTGAAATAAATGCATTCTCAGCATTTGTTTTAAGAGCAACTATCCTTTAGATTTACCGAGTTTTGAAAAAAAAACGCTCATCCAAAACTGAAATAATAATTGATGCAATACTATTTACTGACCTTTGGCAGAAATCAAGATGGACCTTCTTCAAAGGCGCACACAAGATTTTTCTGGGGGGGGGGGGGGGCGCGTTACAGGTGTAGTGTATAGCCGACTTCATTTTTTAAAATTATGATTATAAAAAAAATATTTTGATGTTTTTTAACAAATAACTTCTCATTTATCACAAATATAAATTTTATTTTTATTTATTTACTTATAGCTAATATTAATAAAGTAAACAATTGATATGCTGCATGATTTCCGTTAGTGTAAAAAAATGAAGTTGTTTTTTTTTTTTTACATTACACTGGCTTCTTGGGCGAGGGGAACTTTTTTGCAATTATCTTCCACGAGAGAAATCTTATTAATAGAACTTTAGTTTAATTTTTGAAAATTGTTCGGTAGCATCTCCCAAATATAAAACAATCCATTACGCTGAACACCAAGAGTAACACAATCAATCCTAAAAAAATAAAGATCCTCGATATCTGAAAATTCTTTAAATAATAAATGTCCTTCACCACCCAACTACCATAACTTTCAAAAGACAGTAAGTCGAAATACTCTACAACGCTTACTTTTCCTTATCTGTGTCTCGAAGTATCGAATTGCTACACTGTGGAACCCACAGAACTTACGTTCGAGGATTTCTAACGATTAATCATCACCCCACATCGCAGAGCAAAGTGACGCTTTTTAATTTCCCACCAATCACACAGCTGCAATAGCCCACGAACAAAACGCGAACTCTCAAACTCCAGCCACTAAATAACGAACGACATCCGAAGTTGTAGACGCGAGCTCCGGGGCGCGCGTGACGCTACAGACAAGGAGCTCTTAATCACTCGCGCAGCGCCTATTCCCAGTCCTTTACTCGGCGCTTGCACCGCCGTACGGTACTTCTCCAAAAACGGCGAGTTTCGTCACCGCCGCAAGCCGGCATTAGTATGCGCCGCGCATGATCCTTCTCCCCCCGCCCCTTCCCCTCTATTCTTGTTTCGAGTCGAGTACAGTCGCGGGGAAAAAACGACGGCACCACACGACTTCATAACGCGCCCGTGCAGTCGCAACAGAAGCCTTCGCGGCCGCGACGCTCGCCTGTTTCTGCGTCGGGTCGGGAAAAGAAAAAGAAGAAAGATGCACCGTGAAGCAAACTAGCTTGAGCGCCAACGTTCGGAGTTGGATTTAAAGGCTTAGAAAGGCTTTCAAATCAGGTTTCCTCTTTTTAGTTTCGGTCCTAAATTTTAACTCCTCATAAATGCTTGCTGACACTCTACGCGATCCATAAATTAAAGAGTTTATCAATAAATTTTCGAAACATTTTCCGTAACTTTGCAGTAATTTAAGCTCGGTAAAATAAGCTCGCGTTTTTGTGACACGCCCAGCGCCACGAACTCTGTTAAAGGCTTACTGAATTCACTTGGTTTCGAACTAAAATAAGTGTTGGCAAAAATATCAATTAAGCTGGCAGTTTTCGAAGACTGACAGCTAAATTCGTACTTCGTCAAATGTCTGTTCCTAAGTTGTTGCTGAACAGTTGGAAGAACAAATTAGAAACAATTCTCGTTGAAATGCTAAACAAAACTCTGGGATACACTCACAGAAGAATCTGGGAGGTTACATCTAACGAACAGACAATGTTTTAAAATTACTATACAAGTGAAATAACTACTCGACTTCGTTTCTCGTCGTCGCAAAATAATACTTCGCCACTTCAACCTTCTCTCTTGTAAGTCGCTCTCTCACATAGATTTTAATATTTTTTCCCCATCGGTCTGAAAAAAATCGCCGTTTTCCGGCGCACGATTACAAAACCTTCTCTTCATACGACGTCCTTCGTAAGACGAGAAAGTAAAAATCATATGATCTGACGTCAATCTCGGAAGCAGCTGGGAGGGCAAGAATTGCATTTCCGGTTCCGTCCATTCCAGAACATTTGTTGTAACACATCTACCTCTCCCGGGCTCGTACCATGTCAGCCATTCGACACCTCCCATTTATCCGCACGATTCGGACTTGACCTACACGAGCGAACTATTATGATACGCACGAAACTCGATTCCGATAGCCCGCTAGTTATCGAGCGCGAAAATCAATAGCGCAATCCGACCACAAGCGACGTTACGTTCCTTTCGGGATCGACTGTCGGATGTAAAACGCACGCAAATCGATTCAGACAGCTCGTTCAACGCTCAACACGAAAAAAAACAAGAAATAAATAAAGAAGAACAAAGTATGCACAACCTTCATGCAGCGCGGAGCTCCTACAGCGCTTCCATGAGGGCCGGCGACGCGTAGAGACGCCGTATTATAAACATTCTTTTGTCCGACGTAAACAGGAAACAAAAATAACCGCCCGCCATAAACCGAGCTGAGGCATTGTTGCGCGACTACAGTTTGTTTCGGAATCCGAACACACTCGCAACAATGATACCAGACTAAATTGGAAAAATCACAAAACAGTAAAAGCACAGCAAGCCAAAATAAAACTAATTCAACTAAAGCCACTCTTAAATCGCAATAGTAAGCTCTCATTAAACAATGCCATCACCATCTATAAATCAATAATTAGACTCCTAATGCTTTATGCATGCCCTATCTGGATCAATGCCTCTAAAATTAATATCAATAAATTAGAGATAATACAAAATAATTTCCTCACACTTGCCACTCATGCACGCTGGTTCATCTCAAACATTCAACTGCACAAAGAATTTAATTTACCTCCTATGCTTTACCATATTGCGCTCATATCTAACAATTTCTTCTCCAAAATAAACACAATAACCCAAGCCACCCATTACCTACCTAGACCTGGCCACCACCTACCAGCTCTAAACTAGAATAAAAAATAGATATCCATTAAATTCATTCCTCAGCATATTTTCCGAACTCAATTGATCACATAAGTGCTCTGTGAGTTTCCTATTCATGTGTAGTTAGATTTAGTTGTAAGATTAGCATTTAAGTTAAATATAAGTCATAAAATACATATGATGTAGTATAAATAATACTGAACTACGTACATTCGTTGACTAATAAACATATATTTAAAAAATAAAAAACACTCGCAACAATAGAGTAATCTCTTTCGCAACAATTGGAGGTTGATCGATCGCCGGCCGCACGAGGAAGGGCGCTGCCATCGAGACATACGCACTCGTAGTATGATGAGAGGACTCGCTCGTATATTGGAGGAATATAAAGTCGCGCCTGCAAAACATGCAGAGCGTACGCACGCGCGCGCACACACAAAAAACAGAAAGGCGCGTAGCCGCACGGCGTAATTTTGAACGAGAGAACAATAGAACGCATCAGAGAACTGATGCGACACGCAGCCAACCACGGTTGCCAGACATGTCAGAAAATACTGAACCAGGAGGGGGGGGGGACTAAGATATAGCCTTTTGTAGAATAATTTGTAAACTATTTGCTTGCTTTCTATAACATCCTTTCACTGAAAATGTTTTATTATTTAATACTACCCATTAACTATTTCGATGAAACTTAACACTGAATGAACAGTTTTTGTAACGTCTTTTGCTTCTTAAATAATTAATATTAGAATTCATATATGGGTGTTCGTGGCTAGCTCTTGGTCAGAAAAATCGCTATTCACCCGGCTTCGGTTTCCCGGTCGAACCAAGACTATAGTGTGCGTTTCCCTTGCAATGTCACACCATATGTTGCTATGTGACGATGAGAAAATTCACCTCACAGGTTGAGAAGACTGGATTACGGCGAGGCAGGGACATCGCCAGTCGGCATGAGGCCATTCACAGCCTGACGCACCAAGTACATACACACATATGTGGACTATTAAATTCACAGCTCGCGTCGAACTGACAACCTTCATTCTGCACCGTTCGTCGGTCCAATTCATTTATCACAACACTGAAAAATTATTTCGGTTACTGCACTACAAAACGGTTCTGATGCACAGATTTCAACTAATTTCAGTAATTTTTCAGCCGCTTCCTCACTAAAAAAGCCAGAACTGTGCAAGATAGTGCACAGTGCAAAGTTGGTCCCGTGGGTAGTATCTATAATGTGTTTAACCCTTTCCGCACATGTGATTACAGTTTGAAACCATTTTATTCTCATCTACCTAGAAGCACACTGATGTCGCGTTGTAATCACACTCGTAAATCGTAAAAAAGAGGCACCTGTCGACATAATTTCGGCTAATAGATTCGTCTTCAAGCTTATCTTGCATTTCTCGTGTCACGTAAACAGAAGTAATACCGATTCTACCACTCTGTCAGTGTTTGAACCCTTCCAAACAAATCTCAAAATTATATACACTCTTGCAGTGCTCATCACTTCGAACATGAAGGAAGATTAAACAAATTTACAATACATAATATTCAATTTTAAGCATACAGAGAGAACAACATGCACGCTTTCATCATTTTATGAACTCTCATCACTAGGGAGAGGATTTTGATGACCTAAAACATAGCCAAAAACGATCAATAAAATGATCTTAAAATGCTTTAAAAATGCCTTAAGAACAAAGAAAAATTACGTAAAAAAATTTGATCACAACGACTTCAGATGAACAACTCAAGCCGTTGGGTATGATACTGATATAATCAAAGCTTCTTCCTATTGTTCAAATGAACTCAGCTTGCAAACGTTTGGTTTGAACTCTTCTTTAAAAGAAAATCTCTGACTTTATTTATCGCTAAATCGGCAATGGCGCCGATAGGTGTCACAGGAACATTAGATTACGTAGTACTCGCATCGGCTGACATTATAATATTTGAGCGAAGGAATCAAATAGGCTACTCGGAATTCTGTGGTGAACATTTGTTGTACTTCGTAAATATTATTTGAAGCAAGTACCATTAAAATAGTATTAAATCTATAACATCTGCAAAAAATGCATTAAAATGACGTAAGGAGGTAAAAATTGAATTATTGGCTGAAATCGTCGAAAAATGCAAAAGGGTCACTCTGTTTTATCATAACATAAAATGAATTTCTATACTAAACGGCACTGTTCTAAAGTAAAAAGAACAAAATGACACTTCATTAACATGCCCTTGTCATCACGCACATCTTGTTCGGGCTTGGGGAATCAATGGAATCGATATTAGGAGTCGCGGACTAATGGCGTAGTTCAGCAGTTCACAGAACCGAACCATCACCGAGATGAATCGCTAATACTGCGGGCGAATTAACAACGCCATATCGAGGCTGTTGTAAGGCGACATTTTCCACCGAAGCGTGCGAACGCCGTGTGTATCATGTTTGTAAAGCAGTTCAAACGTAATTCTGCAATTGCCATGTAAATAATGGCGCATGCACACGCGTCACATACACACCAAATCAATTAATTTCCAACAGCTCGTAGATGTAAGCCCCCACATCAACGAATGACATGCATCTGAAAGCAAGGACATCCCGGAAAATCGATTCTCATAGGAAGTCACTTGCTGAGTTATTACTGTGATTAACTAGCCTATAGATTGTATCTGTTATATTAAACTCTGAAGCACAACATTTTGGAGATTTAAAAGAATCTGCCCGTTAATACCTTGATACCGTAACACTACCAACTTTTCTCTTGAATTGGAATTTACTCTCCGATGCCAGATCGTTTAATAATAATAATAATAATAATAATAATAATAATAATAATAATAAAATAGTTAAAATCTAAAGTTGTGGGGGGAAAAAAACTCATATTGACAATTTCAGTGGTATTATACAGGTACTATCTGTATACCCTTCAAGAGAGGGAGTACCACAATACGATGACGAAAACCTAAAGAAAACCAATATTGAGTATTGCGGCACGCTTCTAATTTCGGAGCAATTGTATTAACGCCTCATAACATTCCACGCATAAGTACAAGAAATAGCAATTATGGGAATCATTTGAACGGAAGAGTTAGTGTTGTCCTAGTGCGGACGGACTGACGAACACAGGCGGACGGACGTAGAGATGGACGGACGGACGAACAGGCTGACTTCAGTCGCATGGATGGATGGACGGACGGACGGACATACTAATCCACGAACGTTATTTATTTTTTTTTTTTTATTGAGAACCCAAAGAACGTATTTCTATCAAAATCTCGACACTGGTGTTTTTCAACTTTAAAATCCTTTCTCTAGTTTACATCGCGTACAGAAGGTAAAATGGTCATATGACATACGTTCTCATAAACACTTTTTCACAAGAAGGGATTCCTGAGTCAAATAATACAGCGGGTTTCCATACCTGGCGACCAATTCGCAAGTCTCACCTCATAATCGGGCTACAAAGTACTTCATTTCCACACATTCACAAAGTCCGTCGCTAACACATTTTTGCTTCGAAACGCCAGCAAAGCGTGGCGATAGAAGCTGTCGATTTTCATGGTAAAAAGGGATGATTAAACGCAGCTGGAAAGTCGGCCCATTTGTAATTGGGATACTGGAAAACTTTTTCAGCGTACAGAGTTCTCAAAATCAAACGTGTGCCCATAGCGGTGACATGCGTACACGTTCAAAGGAGCTTGTGTACACACGAAAAAAATAATCTTGGAATGTTTCACCGATTCAATGGACACTGAACGAACTGCTGAAGGGTAGTTCTGCTCTGAAAAACTGTAAATGTGAGAATATAAAATAAATACTGTAAAATGAGTAAAATTATCCATAAGCTAAAATGAACGTAAAAAAGGCTACCTTTAAATACTTTATGATAAACATCAAACAAGTTATTTTATTTTCCTTGAAGGTTTGCGTCAGTCAGCCAACTCACGTACTCGCAAAAGAAAATGTCATAACATAATAACTATTATTTTTCTTATAGCATTGATTAGGATTATAAAAACCGTAAAATATACTATATTTTTAGATAGTTAATTCGGGAAAAATAATTTTCGACTTTAGTGGAAGTTTAGTACGGATTTGTACTGTATAAAATAAATCTGAAATCGGCAATACTGTAAATTTGATTACAGTTTCCAACCTTATTGTCACAAGGAAATATTTATTTCCTCTCCTCAAAATAACTTTCCGCAAAGTCAATACCGTCTGCTCTTCAAATTGGCATTTCACTCACCTGTACCAATGGTAATTAGCAGATTTATAGAAATTCTATGCACGGTTAGTAGTTACAGCATTTGGGTGCGCTGAGATTAATTGCGTCATACTAAATGTAATGCTTAAGTGCGTACTTAAAGGACTTTCAAGTTTTTCAACCGATATTTTATGGCATTTCAAATTTTTATTTCGGAAGGTCTAGAATTATTTGAAAACCACCACTTTAAAAAGATATTAATAGGATATAAGTTCCGATATTACAATATTACGTATCCATTACGTATAATACACGTACGAGTATATGCTGTTGTAACACTTCTAATTGCAGAAAATTTTCAATGCTCCTAATGAGTCAAACGCCATTGTGTGTAGAAGGATTCACTTCGATTAAGCTGTAGCTTCAGTACGCTGACAAATAAATATTTAACCTTCGCCTGACCTTTCAGCTCTACTTTTTATTTCATATTTGAAGTGTATTTCAAACCTTCTCCATTCCCCCGGCTCGTTCACGAGCTTTGATTCGTTGGCACTCGGGTCCAGAGGTGGGGGCAGCGGTGTGAAAAACAAACATGCCGCCTGCTACAACCTGTTTTCGCAGCGCATCTAATTATTCACGTCAGCACGATCGTGTGCACGAATGATCTAATGTGGGCGATGGACGAGTCCGAAGACATTGCTTAAGCGGTTTGGTGTTCCTAGTAGGGATGCGATATTGACGTCGATGTTTTCAAAACATCGATGTTTAAAACATCGATGTTTTAAACATCGATGTATTGACACCGATGTATTATTAACTGCGATGTTTTGTTTCTGAATCAAAAATGCCCATGACCACAATACTGTAAAAGTTAAAATATAAAATAGCTCATAGTAACACTGATATCCATGTGTTGGAACCAAAGGAATGATGGTTGCATTACCTACAACGACCAAACTCTCTAGCCCGAGATCACCTCTATGTCACTGATTTCCTTTTCATATTCAAGTTGCACATTGAGATATGATGAACAAGTACGCAGTGGGTGAACACTTCGCACCTAATCATACTCTTATTCGGCAAATTCATAAACACTAACACGTTCAAATTATATTTTATTTCACATGAATTTAATTTTAGAGGATAGTGATCGAGTCTAAAAACATCGATGGTTTATCGGCGATTTATTTTTAACATGGATGTTTTAATTTTGAATTGTGTTTTAATTTTGAACATGGATGTTTGCTAACATAGATTTTTTGTTATCGATGTCGCATCACGAGGTCTTAGCAGACAATATATTAGGAAATGATGAGAAATGAAATTTATTATAAGTTATCTGTCGTCACGTTTTTAAGTTACGTATTTATAAAAAACGGCAGAACATTTCTCTGAAAAACAATGCGTAACTATAAACTGAAAATACGTCTATGACGTAACTGAGAGTTTCAAATCACAGGACGTCCTAAGTTAACTGCTGAGAATAAGAGGTTGATAATAATTTAAAATATGGTGACTGCTAATAGGAAAATGCATTTAGTAGAATGCTGTCTGATTTGTTTTCCAATTTGTAGGAACTTACCAGTGGACCAAACATTCTCAGATTCTCTCTGACATTTGGAACTAGATTGAATTTTATTTAGTCGCAGGGTCGACATCCAAAATTACCAAATTAAAATATATGCAGATTTAAAAAAAATGGTATTTACATTCTCGAGTTTCTAACATCCCAGTTATGAAGCGACAAACACACACAATTATTTTCTTAGAGGACGGGCGAAAGTTCACCTTTATAAACGATCACAAAAGGAGGACATGAGAGTGCCAAAATGGGTACAGATATGATTTGAAACATTTTATCAGATGTAGATTATCTTCCCAGAACATTCTTTTTTTAATATTTAAATTTCCTCCTTTTAATTTTCTTATTCTTTACGCAATGATAAAAGTAAAGTGTAAATGAATCGAGGTAATACTGGTTAAGAGGTGAAAATATGGATACACAGTGGCGGTGCACACTGTCGTGGCATGGGAGTAGCCACAGCAATAGTGAGTGCAGCGACCAGAACGGAAGCTGCTTATAGACGCGCACGTTCTGGCGAGCGGAGATGATGCAGGACTCGATGTTGCGTTAGGTATTCGGCGAAGGCGCGCGACGTAGCACACCCCTCTCGCGAGGGATCTGACGTAATGTGTCGCTATGATGAGCATGCGAAATACCTTTACACAATGAATGAGAGAATCGTTTGGAAAAATTATTACATTAATATATCATTGATACATAGCACATGACCTTCGAGAGGCGTTTACAAACGTTGTACTAAGGGAATTAACAAACAGGAATACCCTCAGTTATAAGTCAACCGTTGATTTTCAAGGTAAGGAACGAGTAAACAATAAGAAAACTATTTTCCCAGAGCATACAGACAATCATTAGCGGAATTTCCTTAACTGAATGTAGTCACAACAATATCTTCGTAATTTTTTTTCTTTCGCGAAAATCATTCTCTCAATCTACGCAACAATAATTTATCGCTGAAACAATCTGGACATTTTAAAGAATGTCGAATTATGATGTAGAATTATTTTCGATTTGAAAACTGTTCCTAAAATTATTCCTCGACTTTGCTACGCAAGCCGACCCAGTAGACATCAAAGCATTTTCACGAAAGAACACTATGCATTTTCACGAGAGATTTCGATGAAGCACAGCTTGGGAAATGACGTCTACAAGACAACACCAATCGCCCCGCTGCGCTTTTCGCGCGTCAAGTATCGCCTCGAATTCTCATATGCATTCAGGCCGTTTATAAACGTTCCTTGAGAGCGTGCCGCAGATAAACAAAACGCGCTATTAATTCAGCACGCGCGACGCCTCCGCGTGGCATAGCATCCCCGCCCCGCCCCACCCCACCCCCCGCGCGGAATGCGCTGTCATTTCTTTTGAAGGGCTGCCAACATCCCCGCATCTCAACACGAGAGAACATGGCCGTTTGAAATGCCGAAACCTGGGAAAATGGAGACTCTCCAACACCAAATCTAGAGCTTGCATGCAAACCAATTTTGTGCTGAAGTTTGATGAACGTCAAATTATACGTACGAGTGAGTAGAATTAATTATTTGACATCAAATTTCAGGAATCACATTTTAAAATTGCATAACTATTTTAAATGTCGTTATTTTCCTGTTCAAATGGGCATTAAAATTAAAATGAAAGTAAAGAGAATTTGAACATAGTTGACAGATTACAATATGACGCAAACATTTTTTTCCGTCACCTAGGAGATCAGCGTAAGCTCGAAGCATAAAACAAATGAGAATTAGCTACCTCATGTTGAAAGTTGACACAAAATTTATTTGACGTAGGAGACGTTCTAACGTCAACTTTATTTTATTTTCTTTATTTTATTTCGTTAATTTACATAGTTATTAAAAATGAAATATCACCGATGAATTTCGTTTTTCAGTACGTCATAAAAGAAGGAAAAAATAACAATGATAACCATGACGAATTTTGTATAAAATGTATTCAAATGTAAACTTCTACGCCACTGTCGGCGAAAGATATTTAAGAGGGAAAAAAGAAAAAAACAAACGGAAAAAGAAAAATTGATAAACGACGATGGAAGGAAACATGAGGCGAGAAAAAAACTTCTCAGTAGCTGAGCTAGCACTAACTTCATAATATCCAGTGAAATATATCCACCCATCTCAATACATTTACAATGTGGGGATTGGAGTTATACGCAACGATGAAATTTGCTGCATAGTACACGCACGTATATGTATGTAAAAACACTCTCCAAAATGAAAAAAATTAAATTAAAATATTTTGAAATACATTTTGTTGACTTGTAGTACATCTTACAAAACAACTGTTTCTTTAGTCATTTCTTAATTAAATAGTAGAAAAACAACTGACAGCAAGTTAATTTACATACAAGTAGCTTTGATATAACAAATTATCAGAATGCTCGTAAACTACAACACTTCGGTGTCATTGGCTTTTGTTCTCCCGTGGCCCCCCAAACACACGAGCTTCTTAAACTCACGAACTCGGAAAAAAAGAAAGAAAAAAAAAGAAGAAGAAGAAAAAGAAAAACTGGCTGGAAAAAATCGGAAGAAGAACAAGGGTCACAATACGTACGATGGGGGAAACAGTGAAAGTTGGCAGCGCCATTGCCGCCGCCGCCCCGCCCCGCCCCGCACCATTCCACGCGTAGCCACCTGCGCCCGCAAGCTCTCGGCTCTATTAATAAAGCAGTGTTTATTTTGTGTAGCCTTTCCTCGTTCCGCGTCTAGTCACCTAAAACATGTGTACCGCCCCGCCGCTCCTCATAATGCAGCGTTCCCACTTCCTCGGCCTCTCCGGTTCTTCCTCGCGTGCGCGAATGAAACACGCCGGCGATTTTGCCAGCGTTTCGTAAATAATTCCCTTTCCTTCCAATGCTGTTACATTACGTTGCTCGTTTTGCCCAGAAGTTAGGGTAGTTTTGCCTGCAGAGCAACACAATTCACAGATGATGTGTCGCTGGCGTGATCAGGGGATGAGGGGCGGTGACGAAGTACATTGCGCCGACGTTACTTACCAAACACTAAATAAAGAGCCCGTATTGTAGAAATTAAAATCTGCAGCATCTTTATGCTCGGGCGTTGTCCTTCTTATTGGCCGAGAATCACCGAATTCCCACGTACTCGTGGAATTTGTAGGGCGAAGTGATTCTTCAGTCCACTCGTGGTCAAATGGAAGAGCGGGCCTGATGGCCAGAATCTCGCTACGTAAAATAAGGCATTAATTCAATTCTTCCTTCCACAGCCCTGGCGCAAGGTCCGACTCTTATGATTTCGAAACTGTCGCACTTCACACCGAGCTGATAGCTTTTTCAATACCTACGATATCTGGCTATTCATATTGTTTTTGTTGTAAACAACTTTTTTGTCCATTTATTTAACACCAATCAATCACTATCATACGAATCAACTTTCTCCACTACAAGGCGTTCAACCGTGCTTTCAGCCAGCTTTACAGAAGCAATGTTGCACGCTTTTCAATAATAATTATATCCAGTTCAATGCCATTAAATTATCTATCGTGCCTTGACAATTTGCATGGTAATATTGTCCATGTCAAGAGTAAATTAAGAAGAGATCTCAATAAGTTACATTAAGGAATTATGTTTAAAGGGAAAATAGCAGCTTGCAACCGCCACACTAAGCCCAAAATATCAGATAGAATTCGAACTCGACAATCGTTGCTCAACGTTCCAAATCACCAAGGAGCTGTGTTAAAAAAATAATTTCGTTTTATTGCTTTTTTTTGTCAACTTTTTTTCTGATCAACTTACTACTCTAAAATGCACCCTCCTCCTAATACGGCGTTCCAACTCCCACGAGTTAGCGATCTTTCTTGCCTGACGATTCATTGCGCGATTCTGGGTGTTCCATTAATAATTCCCCCTGGTCCAATGCAAAGGTAAGCATTACCTCGTACGAAATGCGCCCGCAAGCTTATTTTCAGAGCCGCAAAAAGCTCTGTGAGCGTTCCGTTTTGTAATTTAATATCGCGTTGCGAATTCCCAAAAATAATGCGGATTTGAGCGGACTCCTCTCATCTCTTTACGCTACTTGATCTGACGTCTTTTTTTTCTAGACCGGACAGCTAAAAAGAGATACAAAATTCATCCCCACGAAGTAAGGTATCTATTTTATGCACAACACACTCGATATTCAATTTCTTTGCTGGATCAAGGAAATAAATGGTTTATTTTGGCGAAATACAGAAGGAAACATGTAGTTATTACAGAGATGTATTCAGTTCTTAAACCAAACCACCTTTCCCTAATGCAGTACGGAATTAAAACTTCATATATCATTTCTGATTGTGTCTTATTTGTGAGAGTTTGAACATCGTCTGAACATCGTTTGAACAACACTGGAGATATCCACGAAATTAAATTAGGAATTACCATGACATCTATTGCACTCGACAGAAAATGTGAGTTAATAAAAATAAAAGCTTGTAAAAGAAAAGAATACCGTTGAATACCTACGCACGCAACAATTATAATTAACCTAGCGTTTTGCCAGCCTACGGGTAGCTACCACATGTTAAATTGTGACATCAACAATCCTGACAGAAAAGATTGGCCAAAGAAAAGCTGAAAAAATATCAATTACTTCATTAATTCTTTTTAAAGAATGGCAGCACAAGTGATATGTAATACTTTTACAAAAACTATTTGAACTTTCGGAACAATAGTGCAAACTCCAATTAATTATAAATAGAAAATCACGTCAACACAGTAAAATGAGGACGTTTGCCTGCTACACCTCGAAGACAGACGGCTCTCAGCGCTTTCCAAACCGCAATCTTTATATCTCTTGTTCCCAGAAAAGTCGGGGGCGTCCTTGGACGCGCGAGCAATCTTTTCGCGAGGCACGCACGGATATTGCATCCTACGCTCCTGCTCAAAAGAGATTCATTTTACGTTCGGAGAAGAAGTCGAGTAAGCAACAGATATAAGAAATTCTTTTCATTGCATAGAATTTCTTCTTCTTATATTTACAGTTATTTCCAAGATGTCCGTGCCTCTTTTAATAACAATCACAATGTGCAGTTACGTTTTATTTTCTTATATAAATAATCTTATACTATCTCATAACAATTATGTTCATAATTTATTTACATACGTATTTATTGACTTATTGGATACGTGCTACTACTCAGTGTAATACTCCACTTGCATTAGCTTTTTATAACACAATATTCCACCCACTAATCAAATCTTCTACTCCAGTACTACAACGTGCATAAACGTCCTCAGAAAACAAAGAAGAAAAACGTAAAAACGAATGAATTATTCATACCTTCCCCTTAGGCCCAACTCTATTACAGAACAATTATTTTATTTCCCCACATATGTCGTCTGAGAAGGTACTTTTTTTCAAACCACTGCGGCCAAACGAGGGGAAACTCGATCAAATGAGCAGAATAACATTTCGCGGAGTCTGATTAAAGCCTCAAAACGTTTTATTTAGGTCAATTTTAGCCCACTCAAATCAATAACATACGAAAATCAATAGCAATTCAATTTTTTAAAATTATAAACAAAAAAATCAATTGAAAACATAATATCAAAACCAGTTTGAAAACATCCAGCGCAACATGAAAGTAAAACAATCACAAAATACAGGTAACCAATCGCAAAACAATTCCATTGGCTCCCCAACGCCCCGTAGCGGCCGGCCGCTCGGTGGGAGCGTGTGCGCACCCGCGTGCCGCCTTGTTTGTTCTGGCATCGCGCGACGCC
>BOPP01000123.1:1582423-1596394 GCA_017312745.1 Gryllus bimaculatus | reverse complement strand
ATATATATATATATATATATATATATCTTTAAATTCATTCACGTTAATCGCATGAAAGAAATCAATCCGAATTTGCCACCCATTGCAGACTAATGCACGTAATACCTACTGCTATTTTTTTGAAAGCTTAGATACTAAGTGTTGTGAAGCAAGTCTCATAATTTTCCATTTTCAGCTGGTGGCGAATGGCTTACAAATGAACGAAGCACTTGCTAGTTTCCCATTTCTGGGAAATTACCCGGCAACACATGAAGGAGCTTGCTCGTATATGTGGGATTCGCGTAAGCTATTCAATGTTATTATACCGTCACTTACGCAGTTAGTTACACAAAGCTCGACCCTTTCTAGCTTGTAAACGCCAAGGATTGCTTCCAACAAACCACTGCGACGCAGACACTTTTCGCGAACAAATCAAAGGGAGGTTCCACATTCATTAACGGTATATTGTGCACAGAACACGTAACGTACTGTTTCAGACAGAATACATTACTTCTGAGTAATGAATTCTCATTATTGACTTCGTATCTTGTAACCCTTCATCCTACACGATGCCATGCAAATCGGCCTTCCCATTGTACCCCTCCGTCACGCAAACACTAAAATCGATTACAACGTATCCCTCGACAGTAAACATTGTATTCTTTCGAAAGAAAATGCTACACATTATGCACACAAAACTAATAGCTGCATTTTACTCGTCGAGCTTTCCATTACTATTTTAATCCTTTCCATTTTATTCACACGTCCGATTCCTGTTTATGGCCTTGCCCTCTTGAGAGCGTGATCTCATCTCATTGTCGGAGGACGTTGTAAAAAGCTGATTATTTGGTCACGGGAGAACGCGGCGATGGAGTTAAAGCTATTTCCGAGCTAACAATAGAGGTACACATCAAGTTTCATAAATAAGTTAAAATACACTCTCATTTCGGCGACGATTATTCAGGCGTTTTGTACTGATGTTGTTTTCATTCTTTTGAATCTTTTAAAACAGCGGAACTTGTTCATTGCTATAGCAGTCAGGTGATCAGGTGCGTAGCACTGGATCCGCGAAGCCTAGGGTCCCGAAAGAGGACACTTGCCGTCCCCCTATAAAGATGGCAATGAGGCCCCATTTCAGCCCTCTGCAGCGAAACTCGTACTTCGCCTCAGGAGGGGATGAGGCTTATTATTTCGAAACAATTATCAACATATAAAAAGTAATTTCTACTTTATGAAGAACCGTGAAAACAACGGTCTCATATTATAATATGTCGCTACTAGCAAGTGCAATTAAAATTTATTGGAAGAAGAAAATGTAAGACTTTGCTAATGCAGTTGGGCTTTCTGAAAACCAATTGGACAACATTAAAAAGTATTTAGATTTGCAATGTTAATATTTGATCATATCTGAATGTAGATACTTGAATCATTTACTTGAAGAGAATCACTTGTCATGAATCAACAAAAAATCTACCCAAACATCAAGATGAGATTAAACCGAAGTTTCCAAACCTTAAAACCCAATTGTTAAAACATGATTTTAACGCACCCAAAAGGCTTACATCCTAAATCGTTGTTTCTGAAGATAATGTGTGTGGTGCAAGTGGTAAATGGGGAGGTGCACTTATCCCTTCTTCCGTATTTGGGCCTGGATTTGCATTTTAAAAAATCAAAAATGCTAATTGTACTCCTTCCAACATTATTCCTCACACAAAGTAATACCACTACACACACAGTAATACTATCCTACACAAAATAATATTCACAGAAAGCCAGATCATTATGGTGTGCATGTCCCACTTGTTTATACCATTACTGATATTTTCTAAGTGATGACTGATAAAAAGTTATCCCTATCACTTTGTTTTCTTTTATAAATTGAAATTATTAATTTTCTTTTATTAATTGAAATTATTAATTTTCTTTTATTAATTGAAATTATTAATTTTCTTTTATTAATTTCATCCTTCTTATCCCACACCTCATCTTCGACTTGGCCAAGTCAATTTTTGATGCGAAAGCTTCCCCTGCACGCCAAGGTCAAGGAACGCAAGACGGGAGAGCTACAGTGCGAAGTAGAGAGTGGGGGAAGCGGGGGGGGATCGGGGATCGTGAGCTGAAGCGAGAAATATTTTATTGCGGCACGATGCCAAATCATGGCGCGCGAACGCGGAAATTTGGCGACTGAAAATCGGAAAACGTCCTGCAAACAGCCCGGTTGGACCCCGTTGCCTATCCGACCCCGCAGAGGAAAGGCCAATAAAGCGGCGAGTTAAATTTTACGCGCCGACAGTTATGATTAGCAAAACAAGTAAATTCTCCCATAAAGCCTACCGATCGGGCACGGGAAAACACACTCTTATGCGAGGGGCAAAGCTGTGGTTAAGCGTTTCGGTTTAGAGAAGAATGCTAACACGTCTTCAATTTTACTAACACTATTCGTTACAGCTTAGTTTAGTGAACGTAAACTAAACGAGCTAATCTTAAAATACACTTCTGAAAAGTATATTCTGAATTATTTACGAAATGTTCAAGAAACGTAAAACTTTTTTTAAATGGAAGTAAGTTTTTTTTTCTTCTTTGCATATTTATAAAAAAACTCAACTTCAGTAGAATGAAATACATTTATTAACTTGGATTCTAGCCGTAAAATATTCAAACCCAAAACTGTTTTAACAGTAGGCAAACACGTGCGAGCCACGAAGCATTACAATAGACACCTAGTAATTTGCATACAGATAAGTGAAAGGCGAACTACGCATTAATATATGCGTTGGTCAACGGTCGTACACTTACTAGCGCCGTGTGGATGAGCAGTTCGTCACGCAACCGACCCTTGCTTCCGGTGCACCTCACTATCCGGTATCCGGTCTGTACTGGAAGCAGCTGTTCGCAAGAGAACTTTCGGTACTCAAATACCCATTTCTCACTAATTATTTCTTTTCACGGCGTATTCTGCGAACGTAAAACAAGAGGAAGTTGAAAAAAAGAAACTGCGGTGGTCAATCATAAAGCAGTGGATGAGTCGGAGCCAGCTGGAAGGTAGCCAACCATAGGGTACGCTAAGCGGAGAGATGGTGAGTCAACAGTGCAAGAACAGAAAAATGAACGCCCTTGAAGCGATGTTCACGTCCCAAAACGTGCCCAAGCATCATTCTGTATGCATGCGGGTTGATACAATCTTTCAATAAAATCAATAACATTTAATCAATACATTTCATTTCTTTACCTGGCGAATAAGTTGAAATCGCAGAATAGAACCCTAAACGGTAGACATCTCAACAAGTCAAACTAAAGTAATCGCATTCAGTGTTTTGAAAAATAATTTCGGTATGAGCTGCCCCAAAATTTCTATATTTTGTGGTATTATTTTAATAAATGATAACAAAATTAAATTGAACGAATATACGTTTTTAAACCACATTGTAGCGTGTTAAATAGGCAAAGAAAGCTTTTAAAAGTTCAAATTACTTTATAAGATATACCGCACGACAAGAAAAACAACTTCTGAAACCCGGGTTCAACACTTAACACTCACCGGACCGTCAATGAACCATAAAACGCGAGCCTTGGTGAAATAAACAAGCAGAATAAACCTTCAAGGAAATCCCCAACAGGTTTTTCTTGGCGGCTCTTGAAGGTGGTACATAACTGTGTTCCTGAATAAAAAGATACGATTCTTTCGCAATGGTGCAAGTCACACTCATTCAGATTTTTAATGAAATTTTGGGGCAAGGGATTGGACGCGAATTTGTGCGTTATTCAAATCAATTCGAGGTTATCGCCCGTGGGGGGAAATGCGGGCAAGATTATAAAAATCCACATACATCGCGCGGAAGGATCATGGTTCTAAAATTCGGCAAAGTAAACAGATATTAGAAGTCGGTAAATTCTCATTTGGAAACAGAACAATACAAAATTGGAACGAATTGCCTGCATCAGTGTTGGAGACTTTACCTCAGAATCATGAATAAAAAAATGATATCAACTTATCCCAAAGAGACTTACATTATCAACATATCCTTGCAGTTAGCAATGTGGCATATCCAATGAGACACTCACCTGAAAAAGAAGAAAAAAAAATTATTCACATTCAATAGTTTAGAGATGTTTTCAAAAGGACAATGTCATTATAAGTCGAAATGGTACTAAATAGAAGCAATTGGAAATATAACAAAATAATCACGAAGCAGAGAGATTTCATTTGATTTTGTGCTAATCGTTTCTACAATGTTTTTCCATTTGTTAGCTATAAGCAATTATTCACTATTCTATTCTATATTTTAAATCGACACTCATTTCCCCTAACCTACTATTAATAGTGTTTCATCGACACATACAACAGAAACTATTGGCCTGGAACCGTGGAATTATACAACGATATTTTCGTTGCTATGTTTCGGGAATTCGCACCTCGAATATAAGCTGTATTTAATGCGCACAAACCCAGTCCACTAAAAGAGGAAGAGAAACAGGCAGAGAGAGAGGGAAAGGTAAGGAGACAGTGAGATAAAGCTAATAGAGGGAGGAAGAGAGACAGCGAGCGAGAAACAGGGAGCGAGCGACAGACAAGAGGGAGAGGAAAAAGAGAGAGGGGGGAAGAGAGAGAGAGGGGGGAAGAGAGAGAGAGGGGGCAAAGAGAGAGAGAGAGAGAGGGAGGGCAAAGAGAGAGAGGGGGAAAGAGAGAGAGGGGGAAAGAGAGAGAGAGGGGAAAGAAAGAGAGAGAGAGAGAGAGAGAGAGAGAGAGCGTGAGAGAGGCCCCACGCAACAGCGCCCTCCCACGGAAGCCGAGTGGCCAGTGCTGTGCTTAATGGACGTGGAGCAAAGCTGTTCGTGATACACGGCGACGGCCACCTGTCGGCAGCGACTACTCCACGCTCTTGCGAGCGTCGGTTACTGCAACGAAGAGCGCGCGATGTCGCTGCATCTTGAAGCCGGGCGATATTGCATTAGCGAGGAGTTCCCTCCTGCCGATGTTGACAATTCATAAAATGAATAAACTGGTTTCGCGTAAGGGCCAATTGATTATGAATTGGGACACGCCTTGCAGTCACACTCAGCGACATCGTGTTTTACAAAAGACATGGAACTAAGTGGAATTAAAATATTGATACCTGACAATATCTCTATTTATTTAAAATAAAAAAGGTATCTACTTCACCAACAATCCAATTAATGGAACTAAGAATTCAAAAACACAACTTATTTCTGTTTTCTCTATTTATTTCATTGTCTGGTCTTCTCTAGTATACTGATGTCCTACATAATTTTTTTTGTACAACTTTTATTTTAGGAGACATTTTTGCATATACTTTGAAAAATACATAAGATACTCGAATTGAATCTTAAACACATATAATAACTTGAAATGACTAACATCGATGACAATAACGATTTCAAACTTCAGATTATGCTCTCTCTAAAAGAGAGGAACATTACTTCAAGAAAAAAATCAATAAACGATGAAAAAGGCAGACAGAAAATACAGAAAAAGGCACACAGAAAACACCAAAAAACATTTTTAACAAAAAGGATGTAATCAAATTATTTTCACAAACGTATTAAGGAAAGGCAATAATCCACTGCAAAAACATATTGAAATGCTAGAATCCAAACAGCTCTAAAATGCATTAGAACTCCATAAAGAAATTTACATTTCACACAACGCTATCACACACAAAATACGATCTCGTTCGTGCTTTCAAATGTTAAGAGCAGCAGGATGAAAATCATTCATTCCCCAACACAATAAACACCAATCCACAATTTTCAATCAACACCTCATCTCGCACAGATGATAAAAAAAAGAAACCAAACTAAAAAAGTTAACAAAATTCGAACAGAATTCCACTATTTACGTAGCAAATCCGGCGCTGGATAGCTGACGCCGATGCGGTGAAGCGAAAAATAATTCCCTCCAAATCGCAACCCGTCATCGAAAACGATCGAGTATCACTAATTTAATCCCGGAGGGACAAACTGACCATTCTCTCCATGGTACCGCAACGGAGTGAAGAGCAGCATTTAGTAGCGTAGGTGGCCACACTAGTACATCAGAGGCAGATCCAGGAAGAATTACAGGAGATGGAAATTCACTACGGTCTCCTCACCCGATAAATTTCTCCAAGGTACTGACACTACATTGTTATATTGTAGTGTTAGATATACTTTTTAACCAGTTCTTTGTACAAAAATAGGAATGCATATGTCCAGGCAAATGTGCACGTACTTGGGCGTGCGAGTGAATATGTATCGAAGGATGTGTGTAGAAGTACATATGTAATATAAGAAAGGGTTAAGGAAGTAGTGAGAGAAAACACCAGACAAAGGAAGTCTTCCGATATTCATTAACGTTAATATATTTATTGTGGCCTAATTGTGACAGACCTTGTTACTTCAAGCATTTCATATAAATGAATAAGACATATTTAGTAAGCAGAGCCTCCAATGAGTATAATACAACTTTGTACGTAAATTTGTAAATTTCTTCTAGAAATGTCTTGGGATGAGATTGAATATTTATGTTCTTTGATATGTTATGCTATTAAAACGTGTTTTTTCAACATTACGAAAATTTCACAAAGAAAAATTATTTATTCAAGGATATTAAGGGTTTAAGTTCTGCGGCCAACGCAAACCTTGCCAGAAAAGTTGAAGCGTGTCGAGAAGCCAATTTGTGCCCTTCAAATTTGATTGATTGACAGATTACTTAGTGCGCGTCAACAACTATGTTTATGAGTCCCGTAAGTGTAGTGTGTGTTTTTTGTGTCCAGGAGGTGGCAGTGGCTTCCCCTGCCGGGTGATGAGTCCCGGCGCCGACCTACATGTCACAAAACTTCGTCTAGCAAGGTTTTCTTCCGCCCCAGCAGAGGCACGCTTTGAGCCCCCGACTGGGGTGTGTATAACGGATCAGGCTAGAACAAAGAAGAGGAAGGGAAGATTGTATGCGTTTCGTGACCCGTTTATTAGGGCATAGTGTAATGATATGCCTTCTTAGTCTATGGTTACGGTACCGCTGAGGCCTTTGCCAAGTATTGATCGGATAAACCCCCGAAAACTACCGAGCAGGTCAGCAGAACAGCAGGCAGCTAGAATTATCCTCCTGAGAGCGAGTGAATTCAATCTGGCTACCTAGTTAAGTTGCGAAAATCCGGTGGAACCTTAAGACCTCCCGGTCAGAGGCACTGCAGTGACATCAGTTGTTCCCCCCCGAGCCACCTTAAGCTAGTGTATTAATTCGAAGGGAAGAACCACTCGATGCAAAACGAGATGGAACAGCAACGCAGCGCTCGTTCTGCAAATGAAATCTGAACACGCCTCGAACTCGACGGTGAGAGGACGGAGAGAAAACGGTACACAAGAGGAATAAAAACAGCACAAACAGTAGCTTTCATTACGGGAAATGTCGGATGTAAATTTTTGCTCGCCGATTGCCTCTGAGATGAGCAGAATGCGGCGCAGACATAGCGTACTAGGGAGGAGAATACGGTGAAGATGTATTATGGATGATTTCCCGGAACGAAAGGGCCGTACGGGAGCAATGATACTCGTACATTCGGCGGCATTTGTAGTACGAGGAACGGCTGCATTTAGCGCAAATGGAAGGTTCTCAGAACAGAACGGTTCACAGAACATCTACTAACATGACATTCAGTTCCAATGAAATTTGGGAATTTTGGATAATGCGAAAAATGATGAAAAAAAAAAAACATACATAAGATTTTTACGCGAAGTTTGGTTAGTATGGGAATACCCCCTCTTCTGCCATCACGATGAGTAAACCAAAAAGTGAGTTATATTTCAACATATCCGTGTTTTACCACACAATTGAATTAACACTCGTGCTCCTAGCTGCCCTATTTTAACTATAGTTCTCAACTTATTTCCAATGCATCACGGAACTCACATTTATATTTTATTTTACTTTTTTTTAATTATCTGGTAGACGATTAGTTCTCGGAAAAACAGCCATTACATGACACATTTTTCCAACTTTCCACGAACCAACAGCGTGGCTCAGTACTAATGAAGCACAGAATAAAACAAGTGAATTCTCGCTGAGGCGCTGTGCTGTTTTGCGTCACACTGGAAAGCCTGTGCGTGAAGAAACAAATGACTGCAGGAAACGAATAATTATAACTCACGCACACACTTCCCTCTCCGGACTGCCTCTACATTAAATTTTCTACTTAGCTTTTGTATAGAAATAATTAGCACACGGACTTCTTTATAGTTTAAACTGGTAATGCCAGAAATGAGAAATCCCGTTTTGATCCTTGAAGAAAATAAGTGACTCAACGAAAAAAATTAAGACCATTAAGAAACATTTTTCTAGAAAATAAAAATTGTACATCAGATAAATACTTTAAATTTAAAGAACAAATATTGTACTTGGCTAGAAATTATTACACAGGATGAAGTACAGGATAAAATAAGTTTACTACATACATACAACTTGTATCAACTTGATGTTTTTCAAAACTATCGAATGCAGCCGGTCATACGAAAAAATGGCGAGTCACACTAAAAACAACTTTTAACGAAGGAACAAAAGCGTAAATTAATAATTTAAACAAGTTAATGTCCTCGTTTAATGCAGGCTAAAGGATTGAAGTTCCCCTGCACAAGCTACGTGATATAAAGACAAATGCCAGCCAGATCCGCGCAGAATGCTCGCAGCCGATTCAAACCCGGCAGTTTGCTCTGCTTTGACCTCCGCACAATCCTCCCAGACATTAGCCCTTTCAAGCGCGAATTCCAACGCGGAGGAATGGTCGTGAAAGGCGCATCCAACAGCTCGCGCCTCCGCAAACTCACACGCGCGTATGCTCCCACCACCACCACCACCACCACGACGCCGCCCATCACAATTCGCCTGCCTCCCCAGCCACCCCCAGAGCCCGTCCAAACCTCCTCCGTTTCTGCTAACGCCAGCGCCGTCACCAGTGCTGAATTCATTGCTAACAACTCCGCCGTTCCCACCGTAAACGCCATCGAAGATGCCCCGATTCCCCTTCTGCCTACGTCAGCCCACAGCCTCGTCGCCAAATTCTTATTCCTTGTTGCCTCGTGGCACTAGTGCGGCCTTCACCGACAAAATGTCGCTGTATGCGACGACACAGCATAAGCTCCAACTGCATCCGCATGCTTACCGTTATTGCTCCAACACTGACACTCCCGGACATTCGGTCACAATGACACCTGTGGTTTAGTTTCTCGGTTTACCCGTCCCGTGCTCACTAGGCCTCCGCCAAATTTGGCAACTGACACCTTACCCCCCCCTCAGCCCATCGCCACCGCATCATCACCGTGCTCATCACTCTACCACCACGACACAACCAATAACGGTTCATTCTGACGTCCACCGTAATCAGTCACATTCTAACTATATCTCGCTCACCACCACCACCTCCAACACTACTACCGGACTCTGCCAACTCCGGAACTACCATCTCCTTCTCTTTCAACTACGCCTGCTCCGTTAGCTTACCGCCACCGCCACATTCTCACACCCGCCGGTACGCCCAGTCAGGAGGCGGGGGCGGCGAGCGTCCATCACGGCAGACGCGCGGGCGAAAGGGATGGGGCGGAGCGGGGCGGGAAGTGGGGAAGGGAGAGGTGGGTGGGGTTGTGAGGGAGGGAGGGGAGGGGCCGCGCGCTTTGTCCGTGCGCGGCGCGCTGACGCATCGACTCCGGGGCCGCGTCGAAATTATTCTGGAGCGCCGCGCTAATTAGTCCTCTCTCACAGGCGCGTGTTCGCCTGCGCGCGCGAATGAACGGAGGCGAGCGCCCCGGCCGCGCTCTGGTTAAACGCATCTTCAATAGGTAGCCTCGCATACCGGTTACTTTCGATGCAGTCTTTACATTTAAAGCACAAAGGGTTTTCGATTCGAAAGTGATTTGAGCAAACACAAGTTTAAGAAAACAAAACTTTGTCGGTTTGGCTTCAAATGAAAGGTAGTGGGACCCCGAATAGCTTGCTTTTTTCACACGTTTTATATACAATAAACACTAAATTTGAATAAATTCCTAAAATTAATAGAATGAAAGTTTATCTGACGGCTTTTATTCATTATTCTGTTCTCTGAGTTGTAATCAATCGCAGGTTCGTCATATGGCGCAGGCACGTTTGAGGGTGTGAAATGGTAGGTATGTTTACTAAGGCCGTGGCTATGCAAACACACACGCATTACACAGAAAATTGATATCTTATTCACGACGAGGTCTCTTGTGTTTTGAATAACAGGCATGCGAGTCAGGGAGCAGCTAAAATACAGGATGTTCGCCTACAAAACGTCTGAACAATCCCACATGCCGTGTGATCCGCTTGCGGCTTCAGTTGCCCCCGAGTGTATTTTACTGAAGTCAACGCTTCTGAGGCACTGCCTCAAGAATAGTTAAAATACACAACTCGATGCTTGGTTACATTTAAACAAATGTATTGAAACGAAACGTAATTTCATTTATCTTGAAATAACCAGTTAATTACGTTTGGAACACAAACAATAGGGGTTCGAAGGGAAAGAAAACACTTCAAATTCTCTGGGGGTTACAAAAAAGTCACTTCAGTGGATTTCTTCAACAAAGCCTGAAACAAGGGTTTCTACAAAATTTCTTCTTTCAAAAAGACACTTCTCAGTTACCGTCAAATTTTGGCAGGTTTCCACTAGTGTGTGTTGTTTTTGCAGATCAAAAATTGAAGGAAGCATAAAAAATCGTGGTTTTACTCCTTTGAGGAGTGCTTTAACTACGTTTTCTATAATCTTACGCATCATATAATATTACTGTATGAAAATACAGATATTTTTTGTATATTGCTCTCTGGAATTACCTATTATCTTTATAGATCTGCACAAGCAATATATAACGATTATTAAACAAGCGTAATTGGCCTGACAGTCGACAGTTCTGCAAGGTTTTCAGCAACGATAAACCTAATTTTAAACATAAAACATTTCTCAAGTGGTAATTTCGTCCAAGATTTTCTTTAAATAAAATGTTCTTTGCTTCTTACATCAGGTTTGCCAATTAAAAATGGTATTTTGAATCTGCCAACATTTTCCATATTCGTCATTACGATCTTTTGACCAGGATATTTGCTACCTCGATTCGATCCAAATGTAGTAGCCGATCAAACAAAGTAGTGTGATTACTATACAAGCGAACTGTGATTTCGCTCTTGGCTTTCAACCGGAACATTTTCTTACCTCACAAAACGACAGAACATATCTATTCAGGAGAAGGTCAATTTACAGTTCTAATTCGTTTTAAAGGCAGAGGAAGTGACGTTTTTTATTCATCTATACACAACATTAGCTACTATAATGATGTTTTTGTCTCAATGCGTATTTATTTATGTATTCTTTACAATGTCCATATAATTTGGCGTTACAACGAGTGGCATTTGTTAAGCAACTTTATTGATCATTAAAAAGTGACTCATTTCATATTAGAATAATAATTTCGAAAAAGAAAAATCATTGTTACAGAGTAAACACAACTGAAAATTAAATTTAAAATATGCTACTTTCCATAGGATTGGTTTCATTTTCAGGCATGTAGGACGGAAGTCATTAAAAATGAACACGGCAGCTGCTCCTACTTTACTGCGTGTTCGTATTATTATCTCAAGAGTAATATTTACATTTATGTAATATAATTAATGAAGTGTCTCTGACATTCCTGGCTAGAAAAGCATCAATGCAAAAGCTATCAATGTATAAGAACACATGTAGCATTATTAAGCTCATAACATGTAACTTCACAATCTGTGCACGTGTTCTAGTTCTGTGGATAATATAGTAATTCAAATTATCGTTCCCCATGTTCTCACGGGAGGATGTCGATTCCTTTACGAAGGGCACGATGAGGGATAATAGCCAAACTCTATAGTTGATATGCCGTTGCAAATATGTTTTTATTCCACTGGAACGAATTATTCTCATCAATTCTCGCCAAAAATGCTCATTCCATCTGTCTTCAGAATTCAACTAGTTAATCGGTTAGGGTAGATATGGCAGAATTTCAGAAAACGTGCACAGAATACACTCCTCCCCACAACAGGTCGCACATAGTTTCTGTTTTTAACGTTAAAGAAATAAAACAAATAAACATCCGACTGAAAATGCTATTCCGCTGTTAATCGCACTGTCGTGGATAAAAATCTGATCATTTTATTATTATTAATATTACTATTACTCTTATTCTTATATTATTACAGACAAATTTATCATCATTGTTAACACTGTCATTAGCTTTGGGAACATTTTTAAGTTATTATTATTTCTTATATTGTTATTGTTATAATTATTATCGTCATGTCCCTTATACAGTGAAGGGTAATGTAGCGGAGGGCAAGGGAGTGTAGTGTAGTGAAGGGGAGTGCAGTGTAGTGTAGTGAAGTGTTATGTAAACTAGAAGTGCATTTAGAGTTAGCCAGATATAATTTGGAACTATGATATCGACACCTAATTCTAATCGTAAACCTAATTGTACATGTTGAAAACGTTTTGTAATCCTAATTCTAATTCTAATTGTTATCATGTTTGCCACCGAGCATTAGCTCAAAGCGAACTTGTAATAAATCTATCTAAAACCCTCCATCGCAAAGCGGTCTTCGCCGCGCGCAGTCGCAGTGCCGCGGTGGCTGGGGCGTGCGCGTGAGCTTGCGTGCGTGGGCGGGGAGGGGGGAGAGGGGAGGCTGCATTCTTGGTCGAGCCTGCGCTTTGTCCGGTGGTCGCAGGCAATAAACACGGCCCACAGAGGATTCGCCGCCTGCCGCAGTCGTGCCGGTGGCGCGCCGGCCGACCCGGGAGGGCACGGCGACCGGCGTGTATTGTTTTGCATTAGCAGGTCGTCTGGGGACCGCGTTGCGCAGGCGGGGCGCGGGAGGTGGAGATGGTAGTGGTGGTGGGGGGCCGACGGGCATGAAATCGCTGGGGAGAGAACGGAGCACGGGCCGACTGGCGGGGTGGAGGACCGGAGGTGTACGTGGAGAGAAAGAAAGAGAGAGAAAGAGAGAGAGAAAGAGAGAGAGAGAGAAAGAGAGAGAGAGAGGAAAGAGAGAGAGAGGAGAAAGAGAGAGAGAGAGAGAAAGAGAGAGAAGAAAGAGAGAGGAGAAAGAGAGAGAGAATGAGAGAGAGGAAGAGAGAGAGAGAAAGAGGAGAGAACAGAGAGAGAAAGGAGAGAGAGAAAGGCGAGAGAAAAGAGAGAGAGAAGAGAGAGAGAGGAAAGAGAGAGAGAAAAGAGAGAGAAAGCAGAGAGAGAAGAAGAGAGAAAGGAGAGAAGAGAAAGAGAGAGAGAGAAAGCGAGAGAGAAAGAAAAGAGAGAAGTAAGAAAGGAAGTGGTGATATTATCTGGCCCTCAATAAGTGGTGGGAGCACACTGAAAAAGTGCTAGCGAAATAGGAGATATCTAGTAGCGTCTAACGAAGGGGAAGACAGGGCTTCTAACTGACAGGAGCGGGAGATGGGGCCGAAAAGGTAGAAAGAAGGAGGGAAGACTAGGCAGCAACGTGAGGAAAACGGAGTGGAAAACGACGTAGCGAGGTACAGTAGGATTTTTACCCAAACTGGGCAACGACGAGATAGAAGTGGGAACAGACCATACGGGGGAGTGCAGCATCTTCGTTTTTCCAACTGAATCAGCCCGAAGGAGAAGAGGTATGCACGCACAAAGACACAAGTCACAAGCGAGATTGGAGGTAATGTTAACAATTTTGAGAGAGTTGCGGGTATGCGTCAGGCAACGGGAGGAGGTAGACGAGGCGCTGAGGGGTGAGAGTGAAAGGGCGAAGAGGGCGGGCAAAGGATGAGTGGGGCGGGCGAGGGAGCCGAGGGCGTGACGGTGACGAGGGCGAACGAGGGAAGCGAGCGGGGGGCGACGAAGAGACGGCGGAAGGCGGGAGGACCGGCCAAAAGGCGACTGAGGGCGGGGGGGGCAAGGGCGACGAGGGCGGGGGTGGGCCAATAATAGGAGAGGGGGCGCCCGATT
>BOPP01000123.1:1567635-1581908 GCA_017312745.1 Gryllus bimaculatus | reverse complement strand
CTATATGGTATGGGGTGGGTGGATGTCCCGCAATATACACAAATCAATTACCTGAGTTTGCTGTAACATTAGCAACAGAACTCAGTCCCTTACAAGCATGGCGTTTTTTCGAATGCTAGAGCCATCGAGATTTACACGTATATAATCAGCCCCATTAGGTGTAACCAAAGAAAAGAACAAGCAAAAAACTGCAATGCAAAATCATATTCCATTTTAATGCAAGAGGGCCAACACACGATGTAAATAAATATAAAGAGCCAAATAAAAGTCAAAAGTTAAAAAGGCGATAACCCCACCGCCATTCTCTAATATAAAATAGCACAGCCATGATCTTGTTCTAACGTTGATATTCATCCAGCGTGAATCCAAAATGCCATCGGAAGCTGCTCGCAAAGCAATTCCATTCAGAGCGTACTGCGCACACTGACGCGGAAACGCTGCACATCGCGTTTCAAGAACCGCCCATCAATATTCAGCTGCTGATGCCGAGTTTAATTAGGGAAGGGCCCCCGAACTCCGGCCAGGTCGCTGGAGCAGCGCTTCGCCGTTGCCTCAAGCTTTCTTTCTGTCCTTTCTCCCATGTTCTGTTCTGCATCCATCTGTCGTTTCGCGCATTTCACGTTAGTTACACAATATGGCTTCTGATAATTTACAAAACAAAAAAAAAAACTAATTATAAATCCGTTGCGTCACTACTGGTATTCATCAATACTATCGTAGGTTTTAAAATTTTGATTTACCTTGCTTTCCTTACCAAATGTAGAATGTGTCGCATGTACATTTGCGATTGATTGTTAATGTTTATAGTCCAAATGAATCCCCCTTCGCCCCCGCCGCCGCGCTGCCAGATCTCTCGGCAGTATCCCTGGATACTCACTTTCACGTGGAGGTGGCTTTGTCAGTACGTGAGGTAGCCAATTCATGTGTATGATTCAATGTATTCGGAACTCCATTTTGTTCAAAAAGGCATACCAAAAAGCTCCATATGGCACATGAAAATTTCAATAATTATCGGTATAACATTAATTTTAAACAATAGTAAACTTTGTTTATTTTAACTGGCGGTAGCGTGTTTAATTTGGAATTCATACTCGTGCATTTCAAGAGCCTGTAAAATTCTCTAAAATAATGTTATTTATAATAAAAACTATATATCTAAGTCTTGAAATTAAGCGCAACTTTCAAAATACAAGATAAAAAACACATAGTAATACAAAATAATTTGGTAAAACACTCTATACATTTACTGACCAAAGGAAGTGTAATGTACGTGTAATACACATATCTAGGAGTTAGTTTGCGCATTATAAATACTTTATATACTAGTCGTGCTACAAGAACTTTCTCGCATTATTTCTAAATTACATACATTACAATACGACTGAACCTGCAAAGGTGTTTCCAACCAGCATTTTTTCCCCGCTGGGGAACACGGATATTAAGGTTCAGCACTCCATTCACGTTCCCACTACATCAGCCTAAAAGGTAAAACGACTTTCCCGACACATTAAAAACAAAGTTGAACATTAGTATTTGCAACTTTCGATTCAGAGTTTAAATGAAATTATTTAAGATTTGATTATGAATAACAGACTTCATTAAAAACCAACATACTATCTTCATTATTGCATTTATAGGAAGACGCCAAAATTATTTAAACTTTTGCAATTTTCGAAAATGTTGAGATTTCAACAAATATCAAACCTGCGAAATTTTTCTAAACTATAATGTACTTTATCTGAGAAAAAATATAGAAACGATGAAGTTATTCTTATATTTACTTCTCATAATTTGTGTCATACGCGGTATAAATGAAGAGCTTGCAGTAACATCAGTTTGCGCAATTTGGTAAATAATTCTTTACGGATTCCTCTTTCTCGCATAAAATGGCGAGACAAACAGGAAGAGATTCATTCCAAATATTTTGTACATTAAAATAAAATAAACAAACTAAGAAAAGATTTTGGTTGGGAAATAAGCGATCTCAACTAATGCCTAATCACCGCACTTGCGTAACACACCCACAAGCCAATCAGTAACAAAACTCTTTAAGGATCGAGTTTCTCGTTGGAACATCTTGTCAGGCATTAAGTAGAGCACGCTCACGTTGCAGGGAGAGTAATCGTTTCGTGTGAAGGAGACATTAGTAGCCCCACAGTCATTAGTCGACCTACCGTTATTCAGACGTCGCTTTTGCTCTCTCTCATACAATCAACACACAATCAACTTCTTACTTAGTGGCAGAGTCCAAAAATAAATATATCTACAGATACGAGCGACGAATTATAGTACGTATTATGATAACGTTAATAAAAATACGGTAAGTGTCACTTCAAGCTGAACCGCTAACAAGATAGTTAAAGAAATGAAAAAGTCACTTCCAGTTCTCGCTTGCGTATTAATTTAAATATTAACAATTAAATCAACAGATTTCAGATAATATAGTTCTCTACTATTTTTCTACAAAAATCTGAAATATTTTAGCAATTATTTATTTTTAAGTAATTCCAAACAAGTAAGAAACGATAAGGTAAATGTGATTTGTATTAAAAATGCATATGATTAATATTTTAAAACATTACCAGAAAAGACACTACTGAAACAAATATATTATACATTATAATACAATGTGATTCACCTCCAAATGCACATACAAATCCAAATGCAAAGGTAGAAGAGTCCAATGATACATAGCTCGTCACTCATTTAACCCACAATCATTAAGTTAAAACGTATTTCGTAACTGTTTTCAGTTACCAACGTCCACTTGAAGCGGAATTTCCTAATTCTAGTAGTTGTTTTTTTAATTCATCTTTATCTCCATGAACCACATCTCTATTGATGTCATTACAACAATATAAGCGCCAAAAATATTAATAAACGTCATCGTGATATGCCGCTGCTACAGCCCAACTATACTATCCATCCTGTCTCACAGCATAACACCGCTGCGCGCTGATCCGAGCTCCCAACAACGCCACCCACTCATCGTCACTGACCGTCCAAAGTTCTTAAGGACGAATTCATAGAGGGCTCTTACAATGAGTGTGTCTTGAAAGACAGATTATTACTCATAAATAACCCTTATTCTCAAATGAGTGGAAATATGAATCGGCAATCGGTGACCACTCATTCGTACAAAAGAGGTCGTCCGCTTCCTTCCCGATTTAGTTTATGTTTCGAGGTGCTCAATTTGACCATGAATAACGATGAAAAGTGATTTCTCAAAATACTACGAACCCTACACCAACACATCATTCGTACTGTCAAACACCACATCAGAAATATAGATAATCCATTGGAAATGTACAATTACGAACCATCTGGAAAGCGCAAAGTGCATTTAGAGGATCTTTGTCAGTGGTCACTCAAGCGAAATGCAGCTGAGGAGAAATGGCACGTTTCAAAGTTCCCGAGCACTTCCGGACGTAGACATTCGGCGTTCGAGAACGTCTATGAAGTACGAGCATCTACAAATAACCATTTATTTTAAGCACTCGCTTGTTCGTTGAGGAGTCTCCTCTTTTGGAAGCGCCTACTATGAATTCCTGAGTTCTTCTCCGCCTTCACACTCCCCCTTCTTCCAACGCCTCTGCTTCACACACACTCACAATCAAGAAGAGAGAGATCCCAAGAGATTTGGGATGTATTCACGTTTCTCAAGACTCCCTCATGACGACCTCTTTCGTACGAATAAGGGATCACTGATTACCAATTCTATTTTCCACTTATTTGAGTAAAAGGGTTATTTATGAGTAATAATCTGCCTTTCAAGAGACACTCATTTTATGGGCCCCTCTACGAAATCGTCGCTAAGGTCTTTGGACGGTCAGTGACGAGTAAGGGGCTCTGGAAGTCCTGTCTGGTGCCGAAAGACAAGGGGATGAACAACCAGGTTTTGATCCGTCTCCACCACCGCCTCTGCGAACGCGCCACTAAACGGTCCCAGCGCCCGCGGAAGGCAGTCTCGAATGTGTGGACCCACGCCGAGATCGAGGCGTCCCCGAAAACCCTGGAAGGAGCTTTCTCGGCGGTCGCCCCTGGTGCTGTTTTACGAGTAGGGGGCGCTAAACAATTGATAGGCGCGCTTGAGACGGTAGGAAGGATTTCCTTGTCTTGAGCGGTGCAGGATTTCGAGCGATGTATCTGCTTACCTTCAACAAATCTATATCACTGTTCAAGCGAAACGTCAAAAGTATCAATGATCATATGTATTGAAATCTCAAAATGTATTTAATTTATCCTTTCCGATGCACACTCAAGTCAACAAATGAAGCATGGTTACGTCAACTTACTCGTTTGTTGTTGTTTTTCCAAATACATTTCGAATAGATTTCACGAATGGAGGACACAGGCGGAAAGCTTTTCTTCAATTATTCAGTCCCTTCCTACTGCCTGTTCAGTTTTTAACTCTGCTTTAGTTCAGTTGGAACTCTATAAAATACCTAACATTTTGAATATAGACATAAAATGTCTCTGGAGTAACAGAGTGATGTGTACGTCAGCCCAGTCTGCACCATTTGTAGACTTCTCCGATCTCTAAAATGCTTCTGACAAGATATAAAATATGTACCTCAAAAAGGGAGTGATTCACCAATCAATCTCTAAAATTGATGAGTTAGCCTTTCCAAAATCCTAAATAATTCTACAAGACATCGTGCGCAAGCACAGAAATAAACACTTCCAGTATATGTATTTATTTATCAACAAATGAGTTAATTTGACACACTTTAGAAGCAGTCACAATGAACTAAAATAAACAATTTATTTCAACTTTTATAAAAAAAAATCTCAACAACTGCTTTAAAACTTTTAATGACACTTGCGAAAATTTACGTTATCTTCTTTTCAAAATTCTGAGTACCGAGTGAATAAGCCGCACAATTTTGATATCCGAATAGCAAGGGTCCCCTCATTAGTACGTGGCCTGTCCTCCGTTCAGAACTATGAGCTCCTGCGAGCACCCAACGCTCCGGCCGCGCGCCATGTTTACTCCGAGACCGCCCACCCGCCGTACTTCCGTGGAGTTATGGAATGCATAAATTAATGCAATAACTGTCTCCCAACAGGAAACCCTCGTTTTTTTTAAGTAATCACGCGACGTATTTTTAGAATGAAAGACCGAGCATTCTCTTTGTACGGAAATAAAAGAGCCATTTATTTCGTATTGATTATTATTTATTTCAACAAGCTTCGGATGATTTAGTACGTAACCCGCTTAAAATGTTAAAAAAATCCTATATTAAACACAAGCGATTACACAGTGAAAAATAGGTGTAATAAATTTTCCACTACCTTCTACATCTGCACCTCGTTTCACCGATTCACAGAAGATATGTTATATCAGATGTGTTCATCAAGAGATATCAATCATCCCCAGAAAGATTCATGTTTTTCCAGTCAAGTACTCTCAGTCCTTGACTCAGTCCCCAACAACAGCTTCTGGGGTCTCGAGAGCAACAATAAAGGACCAGATATTAGAGCCACGATGGGAAAGAGGTCAAGGAATTCCATGAAATTAAAATTCAACATTTCTGCACATTAGTAGAAGGCCAATGTCCAACAGATTTTTCAGAAATGTCAGATTTGTTGTTCAATGTTTCAATCAGATTTCCGACATACACTATTGAAAGGGCTATTTATAAACAGCTGGCTCTGATTAACAACTGTAATATCATTGCTTATGTTTCTCCTGTCAGTTTAAGCGACTTGGCGTAGATTGATTTTTACAACCGATGCACTATTATTAATTGATCTTCGTCAACTGATGCACTACGATTAATTGTACTTCGCCAACATCCACTTCGCCAACATCCCACTTCGCCAACATCCCACTTCGCACATCTGCCAACATCCCACTTCGCCAACACATCCCCCTTCGCCAACATCCACTCGTTCCAAATCCATTCGCCACTATCCCCTACCGCCACATCCACTTCGCCAACATCCCCCACTTCGCCAACATCCTCCACTTCGCCTTTCAACTTCGCCACACGTCTCGCCTGCCGTAGCTGCTGCTGCCCCCATCTCCACTTTCAGCGCAGCCCGAGTTGCCGCCCACATGGCAACGCAGGGCATCGCCGCGCTTTATTATGACATTTATTACGTTATCCAGCGCCACACAAAAAGTCGCTTGCTTGATACACATTTTCCACTCCGCATTCTCACAGCATCACCTCCCCAAGAAAAGTCTGCAGTTGGCAATTGCGACAGCCCTACACTGTGATGCACTCAACCAAGAACAGATTGCACTAAAAGCGTTGGATGTAATGACAGAAAACCTCGGTTGTATTTAATATTAGATCTATGCATGAACGCTACTTATTATTATTATTATTATTATTATTATTATTATTATTATTATGGGATGACCCTCTTGGCGATGTTTCTGTTAGTATTATGGAATATTTTCAGATTATGAAATTGGCCAATTCCTTCATTATTACTTTATAATAGTATCAAAACAAAATCCGCGCCAAAAATATTTGAAGCATTTTGATGAATTTAGAACATATTTTCAGGGCCAGTAACCTGTTTTAGGAAAGTATTCATTGTTGTTGTTGTTAGAAAGAATTGTTAAGTAAGAAATTTGGACTGAATGTTAAATTACACTAATCAATACGCGTTCTTTTGAAAGCCTATGTAAATATGAAGAATAACCTGAATGAACAGAGCAAGAAATTAAAAGTAAAACAACACAAGATACGAGAGGCAATTTGTCAAGAGAGGCACAAACCAATACAGCGCAAAACAAAAGAACAGAGACCGTGATGAATCAAGAAAGAATGTGACACGAGACGACTGAAGTACCACAGCAAAAAGCACACATTGAAACTAGAGCAAAAGTGAGTTGCAGCGACCCGACACTCATTACGGTCGATGCTTAATCCAAAACCAAATTTCAATTATTGGAAACGACGACGTAATTTGTTTTTATCAATATTCAGTTAGAATTTACATTTTAAAACGAACGTTTCGGGCCGTTAATGCAATAAAAGAGAGAGCACGCCCTTCACAAAATTCGGCCCGCGTCACACGAGAGGCCTGTAAATAAAAAAGAAAGTAATTTCGTTGGCGCAGCGCCGCGCCGCGCCGTGTGCGTTCCCCTGAGGCCACGCGCTCGCTGCGGATCTCTTCCACAGCACTGAGCCCTCGACGAGTCCATGGTGATTGGGTCACTTGCAGTTTACTGTTCCCAGGCCTCAATTCTCACTATGTTTTTAACAGCATTTTTATTGAAGCGAGTGACAGTATTGATTCCGAACTTGTCAATAGTTTTTGTCTTAGTCCCGTAGGTGTAGTGCATGTTACATCTCGGGAGGTGGCGGTGTTCCTCCCGGAAAAGCGAGATTCGGCACAGATGTACATGCCGGCTAGCGGAGTTTTCTCTAATCAGATATTTCTCCAAGCGGGTCAGCGCCATAGTAGTGCATGTAAGTGGTGTGTATGGTGAGAAAGAAAGACTGAAAGAGAGAGAGAAAAGGGAGAGAGAAAAGGGAGAGGGAGAGAGGAGAGGAGAAGAGAAAAATGAGAGAGGAGAGGGGAGAGAAGAGAGAGGATGTGAGAGAAGAGAGAAAAATGAGAGAGGAGAGGGGAGAGGAGAGAGAGGATGAGAGAGAAGAGAGAAAAATGAGAGAGGAGAGGGGAGAGGAGAGGAGAGAGAGAGGATGAGAGAGAAGAGAGGAGAGAGGAGAGAGAAAAATGAGACAGGAGGAGAGAAGAAAGAGAAAGGAAAGATCGCCCGCTGTTGTTCGTCAGTTTATTAGGGTAATACTCCAGTATTTAACGGTTATTGACCGGATAAAAAATAAAAGAAAACTACCGATTAGAGGAGCCGCGTCGGCTAGAATTTTTTGCCAGACGGAAGTTGAATTCAACCCTAATATCTGGCTAGTGTCGAAAATCCTCTATTATCGACACTCAATCTCAAGGACATCTCGGCCATTCCTTTTGAAAAAAATGTGAGATTTTTGAAATGACGACTCGTTCTTCCACGGTGTGTTAATGCTGCTTAGGGTTGTTAAATATGAGATGATTTCAATAATAGAATCTGATAAATGTGATGAAACGAACACATGACAAGAAGCGAAGTAATGCGATTTACTACTAATCAGCTTTCAAAAAGGCTTTTGATTTATTGACACTGCATTAAAGCTTTCTTTAATACAAGCAATGGAAAATATTTGAACTTCACAAAACTTGGACATTTGAATTGAATGTTCAAACTTTTCATTGAAAACATGAAATATTATGAATCAATTTTTTAAGTTCAGTTTTATTTACCGAAGTTCCATAAGTATATTATAAGTGTCGCCATTGCAAAGAATTTACAGATAGGTAGAATAGCAAACTTTCAGAATTCTACTGAAAATGTCACTGTATCTTTTTACAGCGAATTATCCTATTATTTTGATATTTTTTTAAAAGCATTAAATAGTCACGTATCTATTAGATTTCCCTTCATCCACTTTAACTTCTAAGCCAGCATCCTTTCCCAAAAATGTTTTATATTTTGTCACGACGAAATGTGGACAGAAATCCACAGACCAGGTGGTGACGATATTGCGAGGGGTGACAACGCCACGGCGCCAGCAACGAGTTTTACGCTCTGTGAGGCTGATATTTCACGTTTTCCACCACCCAACAATGGAAATAAATTACGTATTTTCGCACACATCGCAACGTACACTAAAAATGAGCTTGCGTACTTCTCGAAAATGCACGCAATGCTAATATTATATCGACTGCGATCCAAATTTTGTATTTCTGTTTGTTTGTTTGTTGTTTTTTTCCCACGACTAGAATTCCAAGATTGCGCAGCCGTATTTCCATAATTTATGTTCATTATATTAATAAATATATATTTATTTAAATGGCCCTGAAAAAGTAATTACAACAAACAGAATAAATAAAAATAATGAATCACCTGTGAAATTTAAATCAACTGTGTTTAATCCCACCGAGTGCAATTTCAATTCAACTATACGCAAAGGGATAAAAACTAATAGCTCGGTAACATAAAGCATTAATGCACATCATTTTCAGCACAAACGCGAATCCCCCTGCATCACACAACGCATCGCCAACAGCCATCGAAACAGCCAGCGGCACGCCGCAAGCAGGGCGCGCGTCTGATCTCCGGCGGTCGCCGCGCGAGTCAACTGTTTGGCATCGCCGTCCGGCGAGCGAGTCCCGTGAGCGAGACGGCCGCACACAGCGCCGGGGCGTAATTAGATGAAGATAACGCAACAAAACGCGAACACGACACGACAGAGGGCTCCTTTTCGGCGACGGAAACAAAACTACAAAGAAAAAACAACGAGCGCTCTCGGAATAACTGAATATTAACCGAGGCCGTGGACGCCGCGGGGAGGAGGAGGAGCCTGCGGTGGGTGCGGGTGGGGTGGGGGCGCGATCGATGTGCTGGGCTGGCTGTGGCTGCCCATTCAGCCTGACTGCATCCGCTCCGCCCGCTTCCGCCGGGGGGCAAGGTACTTTTGTTGCGCGGCGAGCGAGTCTCGAGCGTCGAAGGTGATGGCGGAGAGAGCGTAGTGACTGGGACGGGGGTGAAGTGTGCGACGAGGCGCTGCATAGCGGGAACAAGGCTGCCATAAAATGGAACGAAGAGAAAGAAGAGTGGCGGACGAGCGGGAGCTAGGATGAGTGTGCCGTTTGGCGCAGCAACCCGAGGTGGGGATCCTGGGATGTAAAGCGCCAAGTAGGGGAGCATGCATGGAACATAAGAGAGAAGAGTCAGAAGGTTGTGAGGGAGCGAGTGCGGCGGACCGTTGGGGGCGAGCGGGAGAAACGTTGGGCGGGAGAGTGCGCGGGGCGGAGTGATTGGGGACGGGGCGAGCTTGGCGAGACAGAGGACTAGGAGGAGCGAGCGGGGCGTGCAAGCGGATGGCCGGAGCACAGGGTGGTGGAGGCGGACGGGCCTGGTGGTTGGGCGGCGGGCGGGGGTGGAGGAGTGGGAGGATGGAACGTGCTGGGCGGCTGTTGCGGGCGGTTGAGATGAACGGGCAGGGTGGCGGAGCGAGGGGGGGACCGAGTGAGCGGTGGGGAGATGGGCTGAGCGATGGAAGAAGGAGGGCGGGAGGCAGGGGCAGGGGACAGGTGGGGGAGACGCGGAGGCATGAAGGCCGGAAAGAGCGTGGTGAGACGGGAGCGCGGTGGAACAAAAGCGCGAGGGTTCGGAGAGGTGAGATGGAGGGGCACACGGGAATCTAGCAATGAAGAAAGTCCCAGGTGACACAGAAGACATGTAGCTCGTGAAGCGGCAGCGCGACACAAATCAGAGGCAGTAATACCTACAGGCAATAGAAGGGATGTTTAGAAGGTAGTAATAAAGATGATGGTACCGGTGATGAAGTCGTTGGGGGTGGAAGAAATGATCTGTTGCAGAGTTAAGTGACTAGGCGTAGCTTGCGGAAAGGCGATATGGCAAACCCTAAGCAAAAAGATCAAAGGAAGGAGTGGGCCCGCAGATAATGGGGAAAGAAATAGAAGTGAAAATGAAGTATACTTAAATTAATCATTGAAATATTTATTGATTTAACTCTTTAAAAAAAACAACGGTTCCTTGGACAGGGTATCTTCTATGTCAGATCTGTACCTCTCTCTTTTAACTGGCAAGTTTGAGACTTAGACAGTTATGTATTTCTGAAATCTCAAATTTGTAAACGTCATAAAATAGCAACGTTATTGAAATATGAGAATCAATCGTGACTCGACTGAGTCCGCGCGCAGTACAAAATTACGAAATGTTATCGAATGTGCAGAATTATTTACCAATACTGATAGATGCGTTACACTAAAAATACAAGAACACGAGAACTAGAGACATGTCATACTGTAATGAACATGGAACACTTGAATCCAATTTCAATCGTCAATAATGTAATCAAAAAATATTATTAACCCTGTCGCCAAAAGTGACGTTTCATTATAACTTTAGTAAAAGTTCCAAGCATCACACCATATTTTATGACACGTATGAACGAAATATACCAAAAGATATTTCAAGTATACCACAAGATATTTCAAGTATACCAAAAGATATAAATTATGAAAATCAGTTTCCTCGATTGAAGCCGTTGTTAACATATTGATAAGGAAATTTCACCTAAAGATGACGTCTATAAATACAGGAATGTATTTTTAATTACGTCATACACAATGTTATACACAACTTATATAAATATAACATAACGTGAGTATACAATAAAATTTGTAGATAGGGACTAAAAGTTGTGGAGTTTCTGTCATTAAAAACTCGGTTAGGTTAATCAGCTGTTACTAACTATACTATCCTTTTCAACGATGCTGAATAATCCACACAGAAAGCGTTTTGGTAAAATTTTAATACAATTTTACGAGTCAAAACGCAATACAAAACGACTGCCCTTCGTTTCCAGTGTGTGATCCGAAATGTATTGATTAGTCGCAAAACGTCGTTTCGGGACTCGTCAATTCCGAGCTTTGATTTGCTGATGTGCTTTCGTCTAATCCACACATACTTACGCAAGTACCCGGCATATCCACAAGGACATACATTCTGCATTCTCTGTCTATTGGTATCACTGCACTTCGAAATGAATTTCAATGTTGCTTCTTTTTCATGTACATCGACTGCATGGTCCAGCAAACTGGTAAATATTTATTGTTTGCGATATTCTCTAGAGCAAATCTCATAGTTACAGCTTTATTTTGAAGTAGATCGACCACAATTTCTAACAATTCTTACTTTTGGATTGCACCCGGAGGGAGGATATTTCCATAACCTTCGGAACACGTAAAGTAAATGTATTCGATTTATTCGGAGTTATTTTTAATTACTCCAATGCAACATGTTACATGGATCTGAGCGTAATAAATTAAAAATCAGGAAGCCTTTTTATCTGGTTTGGTATTTATTATATGAGTTCTCGCCCAATGGAAATTCATTTTAAAACAAAAACGTGAACGTCGCATTGAAACAGCCAATCGAGAACACCTGTTCCGTCATATATCAGATCTCCAAATAACGCGCGCTTCAAACGAATTCCAAACTAGAGGGAACTTGAAACTCATGTTTCTGTATGTACCAGCCTGCAGCGCCCGTAAATAAACTAAAAAATGGTTAATTAGTACTGCACGATCCAGGCCCTTTGCGCTGACACGCTGAAAAGCGTAGTGGAAAGAAATAATAATCACTTATACGGTTGAACTGTATCGTAGCATAGCTTCCCAATATATCGCCCACGTATTGAAAAAAAAATACAATGAAAATAAAAAACAGCAAATATTTTCCCTTAATCCAATATCTAAGCGGCTGCGTTGTCGCAATGCGGGAGCGTGCGAGAAGGGCGACTCTAACATCGCGGTACGAAAGAGATGAGAAGTCGACATGGCGGTCAGTAGGGGTGAAGAGAGCATGTAGGGATTCTTAATAAATTGTGATACATACACACCCAGGCAACGCCGAGTAATATATAATATTCTTTTCTTACGCGCCTGTTGTTTTTAATTTGTTACATCTACTATTGAAAAAACTGGAAGCCTAAAGAAGAAATGCAATTCCTGAAACAGCAAACTATTCGGAAGGTGGATTTTCCTTTTGTGTAATTCACCATCATATTTTCCTTTTATTATCTGATTTGCTTTCATAATGTGTGCACCTGCAGGCCGTTTATCTAATTTTCCCTTCTCGAAAGTAGAGATTGAGTAGGTTCAAAAGTTGAGTTGAAGAGAACAAAAGGAAACATCCATGCTGTCTGGAAGTTTATCATCTGGTGGCGAGTTATACTGGAATGGCCTTATATATTTCATACATTATCCTTCTTTTTACGGTACTTTCATACAAACCTTACATATTTTGCGATGAAATAAAAGGGAAACAAAACTGAAAAGTGGGTCCATTCCATTCAGTTTCCAATACGTCGAAGGCAAGCAAAAGACTAGACCCTCTAATCTCATGTTACTAGAAGTGGCGTGCAACTAAATGACACACATAAATCCACTAATCGCGTTGTAAAACAAATGGCATCATGCCAGACACGATCAAAGAGAGCAAGCCAGTGTGGACAGAGGACGATGGGTATTGTCATATAACATTTTACTACAAGTTATGCAATCCGCAATGCATCTAAGCGTTGGAGTTGTTGCTGGAAGTCGCAATGCGCTATAGTGCGAAGAGCGACTTAAGCAACGTGGTGAGAAACAGACATGAGCTAGTCGGCATAACGGGCAGAAATAACCGGGACAGAAGGGTCGAATAGGACGTGCAGGGATACTTAATAAATTACCGTGACTTTTCCACTCGTGAAATTAAAACCAATATTGTTTAACTATACTTATAAAATGCCCAATCAGGGCGGCGTTTCTCAAAGAGTTTATGGCATTTTCCATTCGATTTTTCTAACAGACTCTACCTACTGGCCAATCATAAACTGTGACTCGTCCATCTTAGAATGCAGTATACATCGATCTTTATGTCGCTGTACAATAAACAGCGTATGCACTATAACATAACTTCTGGTTTTAACGTACGCATTCAGTTATTTTTAATATTTTGCGCATTCTGGAACTCTGGTGGCCACAACTTCACTCACGGAATAGTCCTATTAACTATCACTCGTGCTTTGTAAATTCTGAGATAAATCCTCTTCTCGCTTCGTGAGTCGGGAATTTATCGACAATTTCCAAAGCACTAGTTATATTACCTTTAACAAATACATTCCCAGGCTACGCTGAGTAAGACAAAATATTCTTTTCTTGCATGTCGTTTGTAATTTGTTAAATTTCCTACCTAACCTTCCTTGAAGTCAACAATAATAAATTTTAGATATAACACATGTTGCTTGTATGTGAAATCACTTGCGAAGATCGAGTAACTTACCTAACGCGAGCCACTTTTGGTGATCGTGTGCAAGAAATTATATTTAAGGCCAAATTTCGGGTGAAGAAGAACGTACCATTCTCAATACTTACATGAATTATTAAATGTACTTCACGAGGATGAAGTCAATAAAAATACATGAAGTATGCTTAAAAAAAAAGTTTGAAATATTATTGTGCCCTCATAACATTACGTATAATGAGACTTGGGGTTGTAAGGTGCCTTACAGGGCAGGGCGAGTGTTTCGGGCAGGGGAGGGGTCCGCAGATGCACAGAGTGAGGCGGAGCGTGTGGAAATGTTTGAAACGGACACGGGGGCGTGATCTGCGGAGAGGGGAGCGTACGACTAGCGAGGGGCGGGGCAGAACGAACGTGGGTGCGGCGCTTCAAACAC
>BOPP01000123.1:1533784-1544782 GCA_017312745.1 Gryllus bimaculatus | reverse complement strand
TCCCTTCCTCGACACCACCCCCACCCAAACTGGAGAGCGACGAGTTGGCGCCGCGCGATTCGATTGGCGAAAAGCGCGCTCCTCTTTCGGCGATTTGCCCGCCCGTTTAATCTTCTCGGCGTTGCTGACCGTGAAGTTTCCGGGTGCTAAGTACCTTTCATGTTACAGTCACCCAACACTTCTCCGATGGCCTAACTGCGAACAAGCACCGGAAAAGTGGGCGGGGAGGGCGGCTTTGGAAGGCGGGAAAGGACGGCGCTCACAAATTCGATACGAACGCACGCTGATACTTCTAGTTTTAATTTACTGTGCGAGAATTGAAATTGGTCACGAAAAGCACCCGTTTACCGTACAACTACGACGAACGCTGAACGGCAGTAAATTAATTTTTAAACCAGCACGGACTCCACCATTCAAATGAAGAGGGTGTTTCCGTTATTACTTGTTTTAATTCATTTTAAACTGGTTTCGGGTTTATTTTAGTTTCCGGAAGTTATCATGCGAACATAATTTTGAAAGATAACACAAAACAGCAATCTAAATCGTCCCCTCCCGTCATCCTTTGTAAAATAAACGCAAACCATGTTGTAATGAATTTCGCCGGCCCCGGAGAAGCCCAAACAGAACAGAGACTATTTCGCACGGCCATGTGAAAACAAAACAGCTGCAAAACAGATTGCCAGCAGCAGTGTGGAAATTGCAAAATGAGATACAGAGCGGTAAGATTTATGTCTCGGCGCAAAAACTGTTTTAGATTCATGGGAACAGATCATTAACAAGAATTTAAAAAAAAACTCATTACTGTCACCAATTGAGCATCACTGGGGCTGGGACAGCCATGTCGATGCGGTGATAAACGACATGGTTCGTTATTACAAAGTCAGCTTGATTGAAAACACGTAATGTGACACGAGCTAGAGTGGCAGTAGTACACTGCCTAATATTACATTGGGCCTAATCCTGAAGAGCGTTAAAAAGTGCCAAGGATTATACGGCCACGATATCAAGACTTCCGTGGAAGAAGCATTTTACGCCATAGTCAATAAGAAACGTTTGATTGCCAGCAATGTAGTGAATAATGAACAGTAAATATTATTGCTTCGATTGAGGGCGCAAAGCGAATATAAATCTACCATGTTCTAAGACCTCACACATAGTGGAAAATTTACATAGGACCGAGAGCTAACTATAAAAGACTCGTATAATATGGTGATTCATCTATTACAGAATGCAAACACAACGAAAAGTAATAATTAATCTCCGAAGATAACCATAATGCAATATAAAGCACCTGGTTATAGAAACCATTATCATTACAATATTGTAATGATGTTGTAGATTAACACTTATTAAAACAAACTTACAGTTTCCTTCTTATCCAAAAGACATATAATTGATATTTACTAATACAATATCAATCTAAGTGTGTTATTCTGCATTCATTTGTCAAATGCGGATAATAAATATCAAATGAGAATATAATAATGATTTATCAACAATAACAATAAAAATAAACTAATGGACATTTTTGTAACAAAAAATTGGAAATATTTGAAGTAGCACGGCAAATGCATCTAGGTAATCCGTAGACTGCTTTAAATTCTTTGAAGGGATTGCGATAATCACAAAAAACCATTATCACTGAACAAAGTTCGCAGAGCTAGTTTTAGCAATAGTCTGAGGCTTTGATCGAATGGAAGAAAAAATATATAGTCAAGAAAATCAAGAATAAAATTATAAAAGATGAAGATCCCAACAAGTTAGTAGAAAAGTATAAATCATAGGTGTAATCATGTCAATATTTTCGTCCCAAAACGACCCAAATAAAGTAGGCACATTTCAAACAGCCTAACGCATCTGACGGACAAAACGAACGAAACCCAGACTTTCATATCCACTGACGGCGTTACCTCCCCGAGTCCAGAAGGCCTTGGGTCGAGCACTTGGCGTGAGTAAACGCTTCGCCCAGGTGCCTACCGTTGAAGATCGCACATCCGATAGCGAATGCCGCCCGACGACTACACGCCGCCTTTCTTTCAGCGGCTCGGGTTCGCGATCGCATTACTCCCACAAAAAGGCTGCCTCCGCTGCACCTCGCAGTGGGACGAAACGACACCGAAAGAACGCGCAGCCGATTAACTGCAATTTTCAAATACGCAATTCCAACAAAATTTAATACTTTCGCAAGGTTCTTAAAGTTAACCATTCATTAAGATAGATACAACGTGAAATGATTACGTCTCGTTTGTCCTGATTTGCTTCTTTAATAGATTTTTCTATATTTCGATGTTTTATTTTCGAGGGGTAAGATCGAATCGAATGTCAGTTGTAACGACAGTTTTCTTTCTTCACAGAATAAAATATAAACAAAAAAACATTTCACTGGCAACTCCTTTCTTACAAATAAACTTGTGTTTCCTCTTTTGAAGAAATTCACTAAAAACAATCTCCGACTTTACGTTTTCACATTATTATATTCTGCAGTGAATAATTAAGTTTGCTTCGTATACATAATAGGATAATTCATTGTTGCATAGTTACATGGTTTTCAAACCATCTTTTTTGCAGTGTTGAAATTTAATCAACCACTATCCACGCATACTATCGCTGTTCACAAAACATCGGGGAGCCCAATGCAAGCTAGTATGTATTGTTCACCCAGAAATTTGTTTCATTTCCTTTCTTTTGTGTTTGCTCACACGAAAGTAAACGAAAATTGTTCTGGCAGAGGCTGCCAATTTAAAAGCCAGGAAGTTTAGTTTTTAGGAAGAGATGCAGTGCAACATTGTTCCTCTTCTATCACGTATGAATGCAGACAGGCCGCGCCCGAACTCTATTTCAAGTTGGGAAACCTCATTCAAAGTTTACGCAGAGCTGTATTTTATGCTCGAGATTCTAACACTTCCCCGTTATGTACGACGTACGTTATATATAGAGCACGCTATTTCAAAGGATGGCGTTGAAATTAACGAATCAAAAACCCTATTACGACGGAGCGGATTTCAACTAATACAAATACAAAACAACCGACGTGTTTTAAAGACACAATATTTATTAGTGTCACCCAAATTTTAAGTAAAATTGTGAGTAAACATAAAAATCATTTGGAAATGCCCCAATTACATTATTTATATTATTTAATAAACAGCATCCGCCCAAACCCGAACGTACTTTTCTATCCTGCAGGAACATAATGATTAAGACATAAGAGTGCACAGAAAACCTTTAACATTAGCAAAGATTCAATTTTAGAAAAAAATAGTATACGTGTATAAGACATAGGAGGAATTTTACACCAATCGTTTTTTGTTCGATAAATGTGTAATGCATCTTTAAATAATACAATTCTTAATAAAAATACTTCCTACAATTAAGTCTAACAATTGTAATTCTTACAAATTTCAACTTTCTTTTTCTTTTGATCGAATTGTGTGTTATTTGTAGGCTGTGCGGCCGTTTCGGCCCGTTTCCGCCGCGAGTGGGCGGCGCGGCGGTTGCGCGATGCACCGCGGAGCGCAACCCGGCGGTGATTAACGCCTGCGCAGGCGCGGGCGGACAGGTAACGTCTGCCGCAGCGCGGGACCCATTACGGGGAGCGCCGGCGGACGGAGGGGGCGCAGACGCCGCCGCCGCCACCGCCGCCAGGGACCAAGACGCCGGCGGCGGAGACATTGTTCACGTTGAGGCGATATGCAAACTCGTGGGGGCTACAACAGCGCGTAATTTCTCGCATCAATTGAAACGTTTGCAATTGTCAGATGTATGGCAGTCACGTGAAATATATCTGACAGCGTTAGAACGTGACATGCCGAAGATTTGGGCGTAAGGGGTTGCATAAAAGTCAATCATGTGTATAACTGCATGTAACTTCGTTTTATGCAATTTATATTATTCTTATAGTCTGATTTCAATTCTACTACTGGGAGGCCGAAATATTAAGAAAATATGAAAAAGAAAAATGTATTTTAGGCGCCGAGTGACTGAAGTCTGTGACACTCTGTAGCAGCACTAGTTTTAAATTGTCACGGCATGTACAATAATAATAATAATAATAATAATAATAATAATAATAATAATAATAATAATAATAATAATGGCGTTAGGGGATAATTCCCTTACTAGACGATCGTTGAGACTGCAAACCTTTCACCACAATAAACTCAACAACGTGAGTGGCCCTAAATTACAAGCACAATAAATAATTCAAACGAGACCTTTGTAGGTAAACAGTCCATTTGTTCTGCGACTGTTAAATAGTCCACAAACTAATTCCTTCCACCCTGAGTTCATTATTTCATTTTCTTTCGAAATCTTGTCGGTTATTACGGACATCAATCAATAGAAATAACTCAAGTCGATGTGAATGTCACCCTGAACATTACTTGCACCGTCGATGCACGTCACTTGAAGATAACGAGTCCGTTTCCTCTAGTAATTGATTCACCATTGATTCATAAAATAACTCCCTACAACTTAACCGCATCGCTCACTTCACAATGGGAGCATGTCGTGTTTCATGCAATCGTCATCATCATTCCCCTCTTTCGCCACTTTTCGAATCTATCATGTCTCTGAAACGGAATCGCGTATACATTTGAGGTGCTCTTTACTTGTTTTCGAACAGAGTGAATTTATCTCGCACGGGAATTAGTCCAAACAAGGAATACAGCTCAAAGGGTCTGGCGTCGTCGGCAAAATGCGTTAACGGGACATGCGGAAACTGAACGTTAATCAAAAAACAATTCATGAGTGGTTGCTGCAAGGCTACGAAATACAAAGTTTTCCTTTACCGGAGGAAGGAAAGGAAGACCTCGAGATTAAATGCAAAAAGAAAATCTGGAAGTTGAAAAAGCGAATTCTTTACGTGGTGTATTTGGGAAAGTTTCTTTAAAGTTTTTCTTTATACAGAAAAAAATTAAAAACACTTCTTTGCAAAGACTCATGATTTATACTATATTGCATTTCAAGATATTAAAAATGAAATGTTAGAATTAAATAAATCTTGCTTTAGTTTACGCTTTACCCTAGAAACGTTCCTAAACACTTGTGGCGATAATTGGTGTTGCATTTAATAACGTTTGATTTGATAAAGAATTTGCATGTACAATGCATAGAAACGAAAAACTAATTCTACTACAATCGACCGTGCATCAAGCATTCTTGTTGCCTTGAATAAATATTATACATCAACTATACATTTTTTTCGGATGAAATGATACATCACAGTATGTAAAACGGCTGTACACTTCGCCCCTTAAAAATTGTCGCTGCCGCCTGGTATTGGTTGCGGCTGAGCGATCATCACGACAAATCTATATCAATCGTTAATTCAGCGGTGCCCTTTCCTCTGAACGGTCACAAACTTCACATTATGAGTACGTCGAAGTCGATTCTTCACTGCACCCAGATTAATTATACTATTTCACATGACACCGTTCACGCTGACCGGCAACTCCAATTCTCGACACTAATTTTCACCGAATCTACGAATATTTTGCACTTCCGCTCTATAACTTACTCTCACCAAGTATGTATGTGTCACGGTTTAGCTATGTACAACACGCGTCCCAGTCGAGGAATGCAGAAACAGCACTCGCTAAAATGAGGGTTGGTGGGGTTGCTGCACACACCCACAACGCGCAACACCCCCACACCCCCACCCACCCACCACCCACCACACCACACACAACAACACACCAGGCGATTGAGACAACTCGTCTAACTTCTCATACGTCATGCTCAATTTCATTGACAATATATATTCTTGATGTCTTCTGTTCTCTATTTAATAATTACTGTTATTTTCCTTCTTCTTTTAATTATCACTTTTGCATTGCTTAATACTGTATTACACTTCACTTTCTGTTGAATAAATATTAACAACACAATATTTGTGTTTTATTATATCTGTGATTTTTGGGTGACACTCAGTGACGCACATAGTTTGAGAATTCAATAGAGTACTCACAGTATGACATTATTGCGGAATAACGCAATCAAATATTTGCAATTTTCAGTCAAAATCCTAACTGTTTCAATGCTTTTGTTGTGTCCAGGTATCTTACGAAATTAATGCCACATATCAGAAGGCCAAGAGCTTCTTAGTTTTATGGGCAAAGTTTACTAATTATAATATTTGTACTATTATTTAATATTTGTGTTTGTATTTTTCTTGGGTTCTTGAGTATCTATAGAAACCATAGACACTTGTCAAAAGGCCAGAGGTAGGTTCGTTTTCTTTCAATTTTTGCGAGCAAAGTAAATTAGTAGATAGTTCAAATTAAGTTGGTACATCTCAGAAGAAGATATGCTGTCATTACACGTTTAATTTTTATAAACTCATTTACATCACCAGATTACACGTAGCTTTTTTGTTTTGTTTTTTTATTAACGCGGAGGAGGAAAGAATCTACAAATTATTTACGTGCTGCGCGGTGCTTTGATTGCAACACCTTCAGCGCGCACAATCGCCCGGCACGTGTTCTCTTCGGAATCAGAGTTGCAATCGGATGTGAAAAGGAGCGCCATCTCTCGAAGGCACGAGCCCGTCCCAACAATTAGATCGGCCTCCCCCAGCCTCGCCTTCGCAGTCTGAATGGAGGAGGCCTTGGCTGAGATCGGGGCGGGCGATGAAAGCGCGCGGCGCCGGGGCACTAATCCCGCCCCGGAAGCTCCACTTGGAAATCAATAGCAAAAGCGCGGGGCGCGCCGGCGGTGCCGGCTGCGGAGGCGGCGGCGGGGACGGCAGAGCCCGTGGGTGACGGCGGGTGGAGGAGTGAGGGCGGCGGGCGCAGGCAGTTGCGAAACGCGCCGCCAAGGCACAGCAACTTCCGGATCGTCCCGTCCGCTCTACCGCGAACCTTGTGGAACTCCCGTCTGGCACGTGTGCGAGAATGCTGGTGAAGGCGGAGTAGGAGGGGTCGAAGAACGGGGAATGAGAGATATCAAGAACATGAATGAGTTGTGGAATGAGTTACGGCATGTTCGTCAAATAGTGAAAAAAAGAAAACGGAATAAAGGGAAAACTTCGCAAAGAATCGAAGAAGCGTAAATGAAAGATAATTGTGAGTAAAGAGACTTATTTAGTTAAAAGTCCGTGGATTTAATGACAAAGAAGAAAATGGAGCCCAAGATGACGGAAATAGAGAATGAAAGAGCATGGAGGTGGCCAATTACGTATAAGGAACACTCGCCACAAAAAGAGTCACTATTATTATTATTAATATTATTGTTGTTATTATTATTATTAACACTGAGAAGATGGTAAAGAAGTAATCTGGAGTCAAAGGCATCATAATGACAAGGTGTGAAGGGATGGACAGGAGGTTGGATACTAAGAAAACAGAGTGGTAAGCTAAAAAAAGCTGGTTAATGGTTTGGGAAATGACAGTATGTGCGACTAGTTGACTGGTGTGACTCAAGATGATTTGCAGAGAAGCTGCGGAGGAGAGGGATGGTGAGAGAAGGGTAGGAGGAGGGGCACTGAGGGCGCTAGGGTGCGGGAGTGGCGTTGTGGGAAGGGAGGTGCGGGGCAGTGGTGGGAGTGCGGGTGCGAACGCGCGGCTCGACCTGACCTCGTTTCGAGAGCGAGAGAGCGAGAGCGCGAGAGAGCGAGAGCGAGAGAGAGAGAGGGGGGTTGGGGAGGAAATTTCGCGAAATGAGGAACGTTAACTTTGGTTCGAGGTAAATCTTGATTCAACGAACACTTGGGTTTCCAGCTTTTAATGGCAATTATTTGCACTCACGAGAAACTTTATTACGAGTATTTTTCGTTCAAACTGACAGTGGACAGAAAAAATAAAAAATAACGAAGAAAATTTAGTCTTTATTCAGCGTAGATTGTGTGTTTACGTGTACCTATTATGTGACATAAAATTTCGCGCGTAATATTGAGACTGCAAAAGTACTAGTACTGGGGTGGTAAAGATGATAAAATGATCATCAGATAATTATTCAAAACTTTTACCACTCATCACTAGAATCAAGGTATACGTAACTTACAAAATGTATTACGTGGAATGGAACAATCTTTTAAAGGGTTGTCTGGGACCATCTTTTCCCTTAATATATTATACACCATATTTTCAGCAAAACCACTAAGTCTGTGGACATCACGTGGCTTATGTGAAACTAATACACTCGTCTAAAACAAAAATGACACACCCTAGAAAAGTAATCACAAATCCACTAACAATAACAATTACGCACAGGAGAAAAGTAATCACAATCTTTAAATAAAGAAGTTTTCCAATTTAATTTCTAGGAATTCTTTAGTTTTGTATCTGGTTCAGAAGAAACAATAACATCTTATTTCTCAACGTCTGGTATGGGAGGCGAAGAACATTCCTAAGGTCGGCTTTAACGGGGATTTCTGCATGCTTCACTCGAAAGCTAATATGAAGCTGAGATTCGTTGAGATATGTATTCCACAAATAATGAACTGAACGCAAAGTAATATCATCGAATCGAAAATAAAAATAATCAAAATTATAAATAACGAAAACTCTACTACAGGTACAGGTACATAAACTACAGGTATACCTCTTCTCTACGGTATGAAAAGAAATTGCGATTTTAATATCTCTCCTAATGATTGTAGTTTTTTCTTCTTTCCTGAAAGAAATACACTCTATAAGATATCATGTTAATATCCATCTTCTTTTCGGAGTTTTTTCATGTTAATCAGAGTAAAGGACGTAATTGTTACTGAGGCAACGATCGAACTGGATGCGACGAGGTGGCAAAGCACCTTATACCGAAAAGCCTGGAATTAAACTTGAGTAAGCTTATTAACGATTTCCAAACACGGCCACAGCAGGAGTGGCTCCAACAATAGCTAAACAAACCTAGGAACTGATTGCTTGTCACTCCCGGCGCGACATTTGCATGTCAGCCTCCTGAAAGTCAGGTGACTTATTGCTTAGCCACAGTGGGCGCTGACGTCAAGAGCAAGCCGGAGATGCTGACAGCGCTGCAATGTTTCATCTACAACACGAAGCGAGAACATGATACTTCCCAGCTCCAACTCGGTTGATGACATCATCCAAGATCCTCAAACTTCAGTTTCGAATAAGGAGAAAAAATAAAACACTAAGGATTAAAAAAACTGAATTAGTATTATTTATCATAGTAATCTTCGAATACCAAATAAAGAACAATTATACCCATATTCATTTTTCTACAATTTATATTTCATTTAGTTCACATAACTAAATGTTTGTACGCTAACCTTAATATTAATAGAAGCGTATTTCTGTGTCCGATATTGAATTTTTTGTTTTATTTAATCACTGAGCAAATACGTGTACATAACCCAAGAAGATGATTTACCACAGTCAAACCAAATGTCTCTTTACACCACTTGATCTGCATTCACAATGCTGTAAACGTAGCGTATTCCTATCAAAGTCATTTTAATTGATTATAACAACTAAAGTATCCAGCACTTACCTTCCCATATCGAATCGATACGACCTTGCAGTGGACTAAAGTTCTTCACTCTACAGTTAGTGTACATTGTCTTCGAATTCATAGTTACTAGGCAGAGTTTTTCGTTTCCAGTAAAGTGACGCGTACATTTACGTGATCTAGGTTAGCGCGAACTTCCACTCCATTATTCCGAGGTGTCGAGGAGAGGCTCCCCAACGCGGCGAATTTCCTCATTCATTAAACATTGCTATTCAATTTTTCATGAGCAGCCAAATGGCTACATCACCCGTGTTTGTGCCCGACCTCAACACGGATAGATGGGCACTTACAACTTCATTAGGAGCTCGTAAACAGTAAGAGAACAGACGCTCCAGAAAAGAAAAGAAAAGAAAAAAAAAAAAAGATACTTCCATTTTCTGTGGAGGAACCGACAAGAGTCCCGATCCATCTTTACAACGCGGAAGCACACGCGAGGTGCCCGTTCCGTTCCCGCTGGCCTCGGCAAACACGACCTTCGTTGCGGAATCCATAGACTGTCTGGGAAAGGTAAGGGCCACTCGAACTAAACTTCCTTTCGGAGATTTGGCTGTGATTTTCATTGTACATTTAGGTGATGTAAGATGTGAAAGTTCGTACACACAAACGTAGGGATGGGGGCGATGTAATGTGGTGTGGTGTGTCGTGTGGTGTAATGTGGTGTAGTGTAATGTGGTGTAGTGTAATGTGGTGAAGTGTAATGTGGTGAAGTGTAATGTGGTGAAGTGTGGTGTGGTGTAATGTGTGGTGGTGCGTCGAGTGATGAGATGTGATGCGAATGTGTTGTGTGATGAATACAAAAGGAAATTGACGGTAAACCTTCTATGTGAATTCTAGGTGAATTACCTAGCGTCGAAACTCAATTTCGCTGGCATTTCAAATAGATTAAGAAAGTTTCATAGTTTCTGAAATGACGCTATGAAAAGAACAAAAGGCGAGCTCCCAATCGAGAATCAATACACCCGGACCGGTGGATAGAATTTTAGCCAGAGTGGAAAATGTGTATTTCGCTCTACCTCCATCAGATTTTGCCTTCATATTCCCTTAAGCTCATTCTGAGATGGCAGATGCTTTGCTTCTGAACTCTTTCGTCCCCAAACGACTCTTAGAAAACACACCGTTTGTAACGATTCGTAAATGAATATATAATAAATTAGACACATTAACGTCGTACATACAAATTCGCTTGCACACCGGCACGGAAAAAGATACTTTCAGGAACAACTTTTTTAACTCAGAAGCTTTTTTTTTTATTTACAATGTTTAAGAAAAGCAGCTCCTCGACAATGATACAACTCAGCAGACAACTAGTTATATAACACCAATCCAGGTCATACTAATTCAGCAAATGTTAAAAAGATATTATTGATACTTTGGAAATGGATAAAAAAAATAGGAAAAACCTGTCGTAATAATAGTCACAATCACGTATCTAAATTATTCAACCAATCCTGCAACTCGACGTTCACGAGTTGACTCCGCCGACAATCGAAGCGCTATCGGTCAGCGGATAAAAGGAAAGCACCTGCCAGA
>BOPP01000123.1:1511247-1533774 GCA_017312745.1 Gryllus bimaculatus | reverse complement strand
CCCCCCCCCCGATAATCCGCCGCCCCGACGGATCTCCTATACGTCAGCCACCCCGCTTCTCCCCGCGCGACACAATCATTTCAACGTAGGAAGTTATTTATAATGATTTTCGGTTATTACCGCATTTCGCAATAACCGTTACGGCCTGTAATAACTCAACACGGCAGCGCAGCCTGTAAGATAATACGAAACGGCCCCATAGTAAGTAATTAATTTACTGTCAATATTTGAGTGGCGTTAACAAAATGTAATCATCCGATCGCGCTGTTTGATCAGTAGCGTCATCGCAAACACAACAGCGCCGGGATACCCCGACGTCCGTTATCCCCGTCGAGCCGGCTGACAGACTGTTTAGTTATATGCCCCACCCCCGCCCCCATACTCCGCTCCATTAAAACAATGCGCAGGCGCCGCCACCGCGAAATTCGAGCGTGCCGTCCCTCCCTCAACCTCTACGTCTGCCCCCGCGGCCGCCGTCATCGTTAATGGGGAGGCCCCGGGTCCGTCGGAACTATTCGCCGACGCCCCCGGGACGAGACAGGCATACCGCCCAGAGCGCATCGGAGTTCCGTGCGTCATCACGTCCAATCGGGGAATTAAGGCGGTGCCACTTCCCGTTAATGGAATCGCTCGCCTTTACGGAAAGAGCAAAGAACTACTAACGGGCTGCTGAAAACGTAGCTATATAACCTCCATTGTAGGAAGTACGAGTATTTAAATTATTGTTTTTTGTTTTTTTTACGGTCTAAAGTAAGTACCGAAAATTCGTAACAAATTTCAGTTTTTCCTAAAGACGATCATTTCCATTTACACTTGAATTCACGATTAAAATTTTCACGAAAGTAGTTTAAAGATCTAACAAAGATGAAATATGGCAGCACACCAGTTATTGGAGTATTTTAGGGTCAAATACAAGCACATTATTACCTTCCCAGAATACATAAAAATTCGTATATGAAAATATCCTCGGGAAGGGCAACTAAAGCTGATTCTCTCATTTCCAGTGAAAAAAATCTCAAGCAAAATAACGCCCCTTCAATAAATATAAAATCGTTTATCGGAATTTCTAATACTCCGTTCGCTATAGACGTGTCGACAACGTGAAAAGGCGGCCCCTGACGCTTTGTTATTAGAACAGCAAATGGAGTTCGACCAAACTCATGAATGAAGAGGAGATTGTCAGATTTCTAGCGGAAATCTATCCAGAAAACCATACAGAAAATATATTTTTCCGCTGTTAATACGATGATTGTGGTAGGTATCATTAAGCGTGGTGCACGGAATATTTGCAGCTCTTGCGTCACTAGCCCTAACTGGAGAATGGGTGCGGTGAGGCATCTCTTAGCGCTAATGGAAAGGTTATCACGAAAGGAGCTAAGCACCTCTTGCATCTTTTCAGAGAGCGTGAATTCAATCAGCCCTAAAGATAATGAAGTAAAAAAAGAAATATTTCAGTTGATGAATAAAAATAAGCTCTCAGCTTCTTTCGTACACGTTGTTCATTGAAGTATGAGAAAACGTGAGGTAGTGAATGTATTTTTCTATTCAAATAAAAGCAATGGTAAGCCTTGTAAGAATACAAAAATAATGAGATATATGTTCTCTGGGTACAAAATCAAGAGAAATATAAAGACATTTTCTCCTTTAGAAACTAAATGTCAAATGGGATACGCATAACTACCCAGGAAAGATACTCTCTCTGGAATTCACATATGAATTCGCCCAAAAGGCTTGCTGCAGCGCACCGACAGCTTATGCGTCAGAGCGCTCTATCGGGGAATTAGGGAACGCCACTCTCCCCTAATGAAAACGCTTGCCTTTCGAGGAAGAGAGCTTAGCAGCTCTTGGAAAGAGATATAACCATGAATTGAAAATATCGAAATTTTTGCAATATAGAAGAAATTACTGTCAGGATATTTTCAGGCAATTTATTTCTACTACATCAACACCACCGACATTGAGCCTCCGGGAAATCAAGAACTTATATTTGCAAAAAAATATAGACGCTACATATTTATATCTTGATATCTCGAGTTGTAAATACTACAAACAATGTGATGAAGATATGAAATGAACCCATAAAAGCTCGAGCACTCTTCGTAAATATTTTGTAATACTAGCAATTGACAACCAGATAATTCACAGTAGTATACTGCAAGGCAACGTATAAGGAGGAGACGCTATGGAGAAATAAAACGTTTTATAATCCAATGATGAATGTTTCAGTATCAAATACAAGAGACATTAGTTCGAACAGAAACAAAGTTGGAAAATAAGCACCAGCAGAACGCACCACACATAATTTACATATTCTCTTTCAGAATTTTAAGAACTGTGAGAAACAGCTCGACCTTAATGAGCATGTTTTTCCTTTTACTGGAAATGTTTGACTATCGTCACTACAGTCATTTATTCAATCAACTAATCAATACCTTTTATGATTCAACTGACAGTGATTCGCTATTTTCCAAACAAAAGACATTCAAAATGTAATATTTTTACTTGTTACCATTCAAGAACATGTCAACAAGAGTCGGTGTAGTCTCAAAATCTGCTCGAATTTATTTCTCCATATAATAAAAGTAAGTATATGTGTTTTCAGATGATACGCAGATTGCGTGTTAGCCTGTTCCCGTTTCCTATTTCGGTATTAAGGTCACAGCATAAGACTTCACTTCACGCTAATGAAAGCGGTAGCCTTCTGATAAGCAAAGAGAAAGGCTAGCGTTCATTAGCTACTCATGCGCTTAAATAGGCGACTGGAGTCGACAGACAATGAAAAGGTGTGTAAATTCGATTCTCTTCACATCAACAAAATTAATTAATGACTGGAAATAAAAGATGGCTAAGGATTTTTTTATTATAGTTTATTAGTATTATTTCACGTAGAAAGCAATACTTAATTTTTAAAACGTATCGAATCGTCAAACAAAATAATGAATTTTACAGAAGTTTCAGGAACTCGTCACTACATCTCAGTTTTCTTTTCCTCTTGAAATACGTCACCCGCATTCCTAATTGCGACCACTAACACAAACCACTTCCGGCTAATAAAAACGCACCTCCCGATGGGTAATGGAGACACCGATTGATATCTGCGATCAGAGCAGCTTATCTCATTTAGAAATGAGGCGCGCTGTGGAGAGGCCGACGACCGAGTAGATGCCATGCCATGCACAGTGGGACCGTTCCAATCGATAGCGTGAATATTGTTAGAGGCGCTTGGAGCAAAAGGGATAAAAGTGCCCTAAATGTGGCATTGAGAAAGTGAAGTTCAAAGTTGGAGTGCCTATAGAAAATGCTGTAGAAGACTTTTTTTTTTATTGCTAGAATGCGGTAACTGTTTGACATATTGGAATCCCATTTGTTTACAAAATAAAATGCAGTTTTTAGTCCACACTCCTATTCCTAACTAAAAATTTGTCAAAAAATACACTAATACTCCTTATACTCAGGACTTATCGTTTAAGTTGTATGAACTTTGCACTGCTTTTCTCTTTGGGTCCATTTCGCACGCCCTCAATTGTAACTTAATCACATTTGTTTTGAAGCAGGGAAAGAAATGGCAACTTTTTCTGGTGTGCCGAAATAATTAAAGGTTCACACATTATGCTCTAAGAAGCTTTTCAAATGATGGCTGAGATGTCTTAATGAAGACGGAAATTGCTGTATGAAAATTATTATTTCGTAACCGTTACTAAAGCAAGAAAGTACGATGCGTTGCACCACTAGTTTATATTGGGTTTAAAATAATTCTCGTAAAGAATGTTTTCTAACTCAAAGAACAAACATATGTAGTTATAAACATTAAGAAGGTGATGTTTATATTTAGTGGTGTATTGGAACAGAATTGATAAAATAAAGGTATTGCGACAGCGTGCACTTGAGAAAATTTGTTCCCCAAGTACTGTTTGTTTCAGTTTTCCACCACCCAATGCGTAAGCTTACGAAGAGAAACCTACCCCCCGTTAATACGTCTTCCTTTTTTACACGGGCCTTTCGACCCCTTCAGGGGAACCAAGTGTGATATGCGGCCACATGCATCGCGAGCGCCGTAAAATTTAACGGGGCACCGCACGAGCTCGCGCGAACAATGGCTCGTGCTGACTTGCATTCGCCTGGTCGTCACTAAATAGCGTTGCGAACTCGCAGGCGGCGGCGGGGTGGCGGGGCCGCAGCGGGGACGGCGGGCGGACGGCGGCGGCGTGCGGCGGCGTGCGGTTGGTCGGTGGCTGTGGGCGGTGGCGGTGGGCGGTGGCGGTGGCGGTGGCGCGGTGGGGCGTGGCGCGTGGAGGCGGGGCGGGGCGTAGGCAGAGACAGCGGCGGCGCGGGCGGAGGAGGGGAAGCGGGGACCGGTGAAGACGGCGGGGGCGGCGGCGGGGAGAGGGCGCGGGGGCGGGGGGCGGAGGAGCAGCGGGGGCGGCGGGAACGGCGCGAGAGGCGGGGGCGGCGGCGGAGGAGGAGAAGAGAGGAACGGCGGGGGGGGGGCATCCTGAAATACGTCGGGGCCGTATTTTGCCTGGCACAGAACGCTCAGTTCCGCGGCCGAGGAGTGTACCAATGCGGAAGCGCATCCCGATGCATTAACGAAGTTGGGCAGGCGCTCGCGCTAACTCGGAGTAGGAGAGTAATATGACGAGGGTACGAGTACTTTATACGGGAGAATGCCAGTCAAGGAAACTTTCAGGTAATTAATTAGTGGAAATCCGCAAAAATTTGACGTTAACTGAGAAGAAATTCACAGAAGTGACTGCTTTCTAAACCCAACATTTTTTTAATATTTTTGTCTTCCAACCCCCATTGGTTTTGTCACAAACCGGTACTTCATGATAAATACAAGTTCTTTTGATTGCAATGTTTAAATTACAGCAAGCATTGAGTTCGCAGCTTTGTAATTTAAGGCATTATCGTCAAAAAAACCTGGAACAAATACACCTGTAAACGGAACACACTGAGTCATTTTTAAGACATATTTAAGCGAAAATTATATATTAATGTTCTCCATGGCTTTACATACATGGAATTTAAAAAGTACAGACTTAATCGTAAAGACGTCCATTTTCTGTTGTAATGTGCATGTTTGCACAGTCATGAAAACCTAACTACGACACTACGTAATAGCAGTAAGAATGCATTCTATTAATTTTACGATTTTATTAAAATTTAGTGTTTATACTATAAAACTGTTGAAAATAGCAAACTATAACACATTCAGAAATCACTACCTTTCATTTAAAGCAAAAGGCACGAAATTTGTTTTTTTTTAAAAGCTAATATTCCTTTCTAAACTAATAACCTAGTGTTTTAAATATAAAAATCAATAAAGAGCATGAAATATGAATAAATATTCGTTAACAAAACATACTATTGTTCGTGTAAAATTGGAACATCGTACGTCAAAAAAGTAACTAGATATTAATGACCTCGCTGTTGGAAGGAAATTTCCGTTGTTTGGCTGAATAATCGTCTTTCTTATTAATCCTATTCTGCCAAAAAAAATAAAATTCGGTGATTTTAAGGTATTTACAAGTGTGAACACCAGAAGTTTAATCTCTCAAGGATTTTATAAAACATTCAAATGCACCACTCACGCGGTTGTTCTTTATATACTTTAAATTCATGTCACGAGGAATTAAGCGTGTAACGAAACAAAACATGATGTGACACTTTTCATTTTGCATTATCTCAATTATGTAAATAGTTGTCCTCTCAGGAGAAAATGTATACACCACACTACGAAGTTATTAATTCTAGCAACAAAATGCAAGGTCCAAAAGTTATGAATTTGGTAAGGCAGTGATTGAAAAACTTTTCTGAGTCGTGAGTATTAAGAGCACAACGAGAAAAGAGGATTCTGAAAAATTCCAACAGAAAAAGAAGGTAAACTTTCGGAGGTATGGTAATAACTTCAAACTGAAACACACAAATGACAAGGGACAAAGACACGTGCATCTAAGCAATTCACATACAAAACATTTAAATAACAGCGCCGGTACGCAAGGAAAGTGATACATCAGAGAGAGAGGGAGTGAATGAGAGAGAGAGTGAATGAGAGAGAGAGTGAATGAGAGAGAGAGTGAAAGAGAGAGAGTGAATGAGAGAGAGTGAATGAGAGAGAGTGAATGAGAGAGAGTGAATGAGTGAATCAGAGAGTGTGTGAATGAGTGAATCAGAGAGAGTGAGTGAATCAGAGAGAGAGTGAATGGGTGAATCAGAGAGAGACAATCAGAGAGAGTGAATTGGTGAATCAGAGAGAGAGAGTGAATCAGAGAGAAAGAGAGTGAGTGAATCAGAGAGAAAGAGAGTGAGTGAATCAGAGAGAAAGAGTGAATCAGAGAGAGTGAGTGAGTGAGTGAATCAGAGAGAGTGAGTGAGTGAATCAGAGAGAGTGAGAGCGAGACAGTAAAACTATTTTACCGCGAAATAAAGGTCTCCAACACCGTTAATTCGCAAAACTACATTTCTTGTGACGTGCACCTGTCTTGTGCACCGACTGAAATTATAATGAGTAACAGAATTAAAGGTCAAAATTTTGTAAGCATCTTATCTTTGTAGAGCTTTTATTCAGCCAACTGTCTGTTACCCTTCACATCCCCATAGGTCATATATAGGACCATATCCTACAAATCAACACACTTGCGGGATCCTCTGATCTGAGGTCAGCGGAAAACGAGGCCCTCCGTGACAACACACGCACGCACGTACACACACACGAAAGACAGGGGACAAACAAGGCGGGACTCGAACCTGTCACGCTCTGGACCGAAGCAGTGAGTCGGTGAACGGTCTTAGCAATTTCGGCCCTTGAGGTCGGCTAGTAATATATCACATTACAAATTAATAATAAACATTAGACATCATAAATCTCACTTAACAATAAGATGGGCGATTCCCATGAATCACATGGTTCTTACAATGAGAAGTACTAAAAAAAACAGCAGTACATTGGTATTTTCAGAATGTTTTTCTACGACCTCTCCTTCTCCGTTTCTCGTGGCTCAAATTTCAAAAACAAATACGTTGTAATAAATTGTAATCGGTCGCTTTGTAAGCATTATGATTCAAACAACCCCGTACTTAAGTTCATCGAGTTTGTCCTCCTCATTTTCACCCCGAAACCGCCACTGAGAATTTGCTGCGCGTTTGCGAAAAACCCGACCGAGAGCCTCTCCGGGCGGACAACCGAGGGCAGGACGAATCGGATATATTTCTCGCAGGACGGACGCGAAGCGGCGAGCAAAACGAATTAGAAGAGGCTCGAGGCTTAACGAGCCCTCCATAATTCCCGGCACGTTCTGCGGAGAAAAAGAACGCACAAAAGACGCGCGTTTTTCTGCATCGCCGCCGCCGCCGCCGCCGCCGACGTCGTTGTCGTCGCAGGCAATGCAGAGTGCGGGACAAGCCGAGCCGCCGAGGGCTCTGGCAGGTGCGGGGCGTTTGAATCACGCGGAGAAAGATTGGACTCGCTCAAGATCGCTCCCATTGAGTCGATTGTCTCGCGTTAGCGCCGGCCGTTAATAAAAACGTTGCCGCTGGGACGTTCACTATATTAGTGACAGCACTTTTAGGCGGATAAAGGTCGTTTTCGAGGTCTACTCACTTTTCATTCTCGCGTCGTCCGCTTACGTCACTTTTCTGCGCAATACTGGAAATTGTTTAACTTTCGCGTTTGCGTATTATGAGGAGAATATGCGGTTCATATTACGAAGTAGAAACTTACGAGCAAATAAAGGAACTAACTCTAAATAAATTAACTCCTTAATAATTCTCGAGATGTCAGGATTTTATGGGTTCTTCACAACATGCGGTTCATATTACGAAGTAGCAACTTTCGAGAAAATAAAGGAACTAACTCTAAATAAATTGACTCCTTAATAATTCTCGAGATGGCAGGATATTATGGTTCTTCACAATCTTAAAATTACACCTAGTAAAAATAAATATATTGGATTTTTCTGAACATAAAAAATAACAGAAGACAACAAGTCATGCAAAGCAGACATCGTATCTTCCACTTCAATCTCAGTCACAGTCATATTTTATAATACTCACACAAAAACCCACGACCAAATTATGATTTTTATGTAACGAAGGTCGCTTATCGTCGCTTATGTTAAAAAGCAACCTAAAATGGCGTGATCTTTCACTTAATTCTAGGAGCATCTCGTACTTCGGTTCACTTTTAAGTTTAAAAATAGTTTACGTCATGTTGCACGTAGCTTACGTGTAACTAGTGCCCTCTTTGTCTTAATTAATAAAATTCTGTCATTCAAAGAAACTTTAACACTGTATCATAAGTTCTCATAAAAATTGCTATAAACATTTTTTTTTTTTGCAGGATGATCGCCTTTATTTCCAGACTTTAACAGGCATTTTTTTATTATGTCTGCAACACAGATGAGAGTTGCCAATGAGTTACTGCCTTATTATGACAGATCAATCGATTCTCGATTGCGAGGCGCACTACTCGATGTTCATAACTGATAAACTGGTTTGTTATGAATGAGATGAATTGGTCACACAATGACAAAACTGTTCATAATGGCGTAGTTCAAGGGCCGAATATCTAATGTGCGACGCGAATCCTGTAGTATATCTGCGATCGAAGTTTGTTTCGTTCTAAATAATTTTAGAAATCTGTCTATTATTAATTTACTACAGTTATTTGGGATTTTTATTATTCAATGTATTTTCGAATCGACCCCATTACTAGTTGTTTGCCCATGTCTAATATTGTATAAAAACAAACACATTTAATTGAAAGCTCAAAACAATGTTGATTGAAATGAAAAAAAAACGATATTGAGGTTTGCTCTTTCATGTTACTCTTTTGTTCAGTTTGGCTTACACAACGTGTTCGGCAGAAAAACACCTGCACCTCATGTGTAGGATTCAAATATAGTATCTCGCAATGTCTTAAATTTAACCAATGAAACAAATGCGCTAGTCGTACATCAGGTTCTTATCAATGAATGTCCATTGTTAATATTGTGTTAGTATTAAGAATTGGCAAATTATTAAGAATTTTGTGTGTTTCCGTTCATAATTATTGCATTTGTGTTTTTATCAAGACATTCCAAAGTTTCGGAAGAATCTAGAAATTACAATACTTTGAAAACTTTAATTACTCATGAAATTGGTTGCTCTTGACGAACGATATTTGACCACCTGTGATAACGGATGCGAGCAAACATTATATCTCAAGCAAAATAAACTGTCTTAAATGAAATTTGCACGTCCGCTATTTATATCTTTTCTTTGACCGCCTTCCAAAACTCGTTTGTGAGTCAAAACATGTCACAGACCGTTGGATTCAAGCCTAGTTTCCCTAACAAATTAATGACATAAACTGCACTAACTGAAGTTTTTACTTATTAATTTTTATAAAAAAAATACATACTTCATAACAATCACGTCCGTCATGTGTCAGGGTACTAGAAAAACAACAATAGTTTTGGAATATTAACATTTGTAACAAATTGGCATTTAGCAATTACATAACCAAATTGGCTTTTCTCAATGGGTAATATCTGATTCAACAATTTATTTGCCATTCTCCTGCTCTTTTCGCGCCCAGTTTACTTTAGATTACGTCTTTGGTCTTCCACAAAGGCAGATTAATCATCTTTGTTCTCCGCCAAGACACGAAGGAACCTCCAAAAATTAACTCATCAATTTCTCCATTTCAATTTCGTGCCCTAAATTTTCAGAAGAGAGAAGATACCTATGACGGGACTTAGAAGTCAGTGATCTAATATTCCTCAGCCCATCAAGATCAAGTAACCAAATTTTGTAAAATTACTGGTATCTGAGAAACGAAAACATTAATCAATGCACTAATTTTGTAACATAATGTATGTACTAACTATTGTAATGAATATAGTCGCTCCATCAAGTTAGCAACACTTGTCATGTGATATTGATACAACGCTGATATTTGCCAATATTCAATCATTTCTTCATTATTGTGTAACACGTCAATTACACCGTTGATCAGCTGCAGCGCACAATGACCATCTTGTCTTTCGACAACACACACACACACACGCGCGCGCGCGCGCGCGCGCGCGAATCACGGAATTTAAAAACCTGTAGCACGTCCATCTCACGTGTATTTCGCCCGCAAGTTGGCAACGCTTGCATCCGAGGACGAGCAAACGCGCGCAGCGAAAATGCACCGCGAGAAGCGCATTTCGCCACCAGCGCAGACGCTAAACAGTCCCACTCGGCCCCGACAAGCGGCGCCTTCAGCCTTTGACGTCAATTGAGTGTTCTTACCCGGTTTGAGGGCGATCTTTATGTCCCGCCAGCGTTTGTTTATGCGGGCGATGCGCGCGCCGCCGCCGCCGCCGCCTCCTCCTCGTGTCCGCCTGGGTAACACGAGACATAACGCAAGACGTCCCGGCAGTGATTTATTTTGGTTTCTTTTTCCTTGCGTTCGCTTCGATGGAGAAACACCGAAAGGTACTCGCAACGAAAGGCGAGTGCCTGTATGAACATTGCGTTCTTTAAGCGAAGGAATCGCTTTTATGGGTCGGCAATAACCACACAACGAAAAAGAAAGAATTCTCATATGAATCATAAATGTACTTTTAATTGAAGCTCTCTTCAGAAAAAAAGTCGGATAAGCATTTCCTTTTTGGGTGTTCAAACAGGAATAATGTTGCATCCTGACCTTCAGGTATGTTGGTATGAGCTACGATTTCATCACATAGCAACGAACTGGTTTTAGTGACTTGAAATACTTGTTAGACATTTAATCCACTTAATTAATTAAGTGGATTAACACTCGTTACACTACCACTTCTCGCATGTCTATGATGTATTGCCTGGAGAGTTGTCAAAACAATAGAACTAATTATCAAACTGTGCGACTTTTTCGTGTGTAGCTCATTCTGCAATTCCTTGTTTTTATGTTGAATATGATGCATGGTGTACGTGTCAAAATGTCAACGTTTATAATACAATATAATTGTCTGCGTTATTTTTATTTCAATTTCTCAGTCCTAATACTTGGTTTATTAAAGTTATTTGATATCACATAGTTTATGTGTCTCACATTTTTATCCTAGTTGTGGAGGCCTGACGTTGAAGTTCTGAACACCAATTTCAAGTGGTTTCCTCTCTTTTCTTTATGTCGACGTTGGTCATTACAAGGCAAATGACCTTCAAGTCAAATCACCTGTAAAGAGTTCTCTAGAAGATACATTGTAAGATCTCAAACCCGATCAGCCAATGTCTAGTATAACAGCCTATTAACAAACAGGAGACTGTCGACAAGAACTCGATATCAAGATCGTTCTTTGACGCAGAACGAGGCAAAAGGAACAGAAACAGCCATAATCACTGTACTTATATCACCCCATCCATATATTTTTCTAATCATAGTAAATGAGACCGTACACGGCAATTCATGCGGTCCTCGCTCGTTGAACCGAGTTGTCGACAGCTGCGCAAGCTCTTTGCCAAAGCTTCATGTTTTTACTCAACTAGTACACGCTTCGGCGCTTCTCCATCTCTCACCGAAGAGACAACAATGTTATCTGATTGGTCACAAGCCGCGGAATAGAATCGTTAATTCGCCTTTATTTATAGCTTTATGAATACTACTTCATCTCAGACAACTAAACAGCCAATCGACCCGTCCTTAATTCTATCCTAGCGCAAACCAAACGACCCCGCAGTGCCTTCTATGCGGCGGTGGCGGCGGCGGCGGCGCCAGCTGAAAATAGAGAAGGAAAACAGCGACGCAGCAAAAACGGCGCACGAGGGAATGGAACCAGTTTTAAATGCGGGCGCATGAATGCAAGGGGATTAATAAAAAGAGGCGTTCGCGGCGAAATTTCTGCGCGAAGCAGCTCCAGCTCGGCGCCAGCGAAAATTTAGCTCATCATTTGGTTCCAAAATGTCTGCGCCTAAAAGGGCCCAGGCTATTAGATTTATCGAGTGGTTTCGACCCGTCGTACGATCAAATGTGTGTAGCGGGTTAAGCACGTGAATGAAATCTGGTCGACGACGTTCTTTTCTAAGGAAAATTAGTACTTTCTGAAATAAAAAAAAGTACTGATAAGTTAAAGAACTATCGAACAAAGAATAATACCCTGCATAAACGTTTTGGAATGAGGTGGGACTCGATACGAAGCAAGGTTGAAGCGTTGAAACACTGCGCAGAGAACATTAGAAGCAAAAACAATAATCAAGTTCATTTCGAGTGAAAACAACAAAGAAACGAATTGATTTCCCTTTAGAAATCCCTTTTCTGAGAAATTTCATCTGCACTCACATCAGCTTTATAACATCCATGACAGAAATTGGTTAAAGGTTGATTAACCACCAGAGATTTCGATGTACAATTTAATAAAAATAACTACTCTACCCGCATCTCAATTACATTAGAACTCTTCCGTTTAAACCTCTTTAAATTCTGCGAAAAAAAACAGATTTCCTTCTTAAAATACATCGTAGAGTCAGCACACTCGCGAAATAGTGGAAGGCAGTCTGAGATCCCTTTATCTCTTCAGAGCATGTAAGGTCCTAAAGGAGGTGGCTGACCAGCTCGCCTTCTTTGTGCAAAATATTTAGACTCAATCGTAAATAAAAATAATCACAAATCGTAACTGGTGAACAACGTAAATGGTTATAATGTTAAAACATTATAAACCAAAACGAGCAAAATGTGACGATATCGTTGATCGCAAGTTGCTTTCCGCTAGTGAAGCCGTCTCCAACATTCACCAGGTGAGATGGAAGGAAAACAACTCGCGAGTGCTGCTTCCCGAGACAGTGGCTTCATTGCTTATTAAAACACCCGCCTATTTGTTCCCCGCGAAGAATGAACCTCCCAGGGGGCGGGGGGGGGCAGCTTAACGCGTAATTTACGCGGCCGGGACGCGCCGCTTCTTATCGCGGGCGCGATCCTTAATAAAACGCGGATATAAATCAGAAGGCGCGACCGCCGTGGAAGCGAAGCACGGGCAGCGATGGAGCAGCAAGAAGACGTAGGGCCCTCCCCATCACAGGCACCTCAACCACACACAGACACAGACAGACACACACACACAACAGACAGACACACACACAGACAGACAGACACACACACACAGATACAGACAGACACACACAGATACAGACAGATACACATAGACACAGACAGACAGACACAGACAGACACACACAGACAGACACACACACACACAGACACAGACAGACAGACACACACACAGACAGACACAGACACACACACAGACAGACACACACACAGACACAGACAGACACACACACAGACACAGACAGACACACACAGACACAGACACACACAGACACACACAGACAGACAGACAGACAGACAGACAGACACAGACACACACAGACAGGCACACACAGACAGGCACACAAGACAGGCACACACAGACAGACACACACAGACAGACACACACAGACAGACACAGACAGACAGACACAGACAGACAGACACAGACAGACACACACTTACACGCGCATACTCGAAAAGTTGAATAGGGTTTGAAAGTAATCTCTCCAACTCCCCCCCCTTCAAGAGACTTTTAATTCGGGATTGTTTATTTGGAAATTGTTCATTTCCTTAAGTAAACTTTCAGTAAGTGCATCTAAATTGTTACAATTTTTCACAAACAACTGCGTATATCTTCTTCATCCTACAAGAATTGGAATTCCTTGTTCAATTCTCTTCACTATATATAAAAGAGGGACTATTTTCACTCAAGGATACTTTGTTTTTAAAGTTCTTTCGTTTGTGATCCTTTCATTTATTTTAACATTCAGTTCTGGTCTACGTATTGTGTCCTGACATAAGATGTTCCTGCTATGTGGCATTAGATGTCACGAACTCGCAGTGTATGCAAATATTTACTCCAAAAATAATAAGGGAAGAAAAGAAACACAGAAGTTTGGCTTGTGTTTACTGATAAGTCTTCGAAAAGATTATTCAAAATTGTGTTTACAAAAATGCCTAGCATTTTGTTATAAGTTTGGACCTAATCACCTGATAAGAATGTAATTGTTGAAGGACGATGTTTTAGACTTATGAAATCATAAGTTGTAAACAGTCTGCGTAAAGGAAATGGTCATAAATTAAATAGTTGTTATTGTATGCAGACGTGAACATATTATAAACGTATAAAATGTCGCAACACGGAAAGAACTGAGCATACAGACACAATATGTGTGATGAAACACTTCGCATTGCGAAACTGAATAGGGAATGTGACCTTCACTTCATTGTGTATGTGTGTGTGTGTGTGTGTGTGTGTGTGTGTGTGTTTGTTTGTTTGTTAATAGGACAGTAAATATTTCTTCTCTGCGAATCCCTCACTCACACCGAGATCATAGTTAAGGGCTTCTTTCAATCGAAAGAGACAGAAAATATAATGCTGGAACCGACTTGTTGCCATCTGCAACCTTCTCCATCATCAGGTCACTTTCTAGTTATGTACAGAAGTATGAATCCTTAATCGACCCTCAATCAATCACGCACTGAATGACTCGCTTGTTAACTGCCCATCTCACTTCACTCATTCATCCACTTCCATTCGCGCTTGTTCACACACACCATTCTTTTATTCACTCATTCATTCATCATCCACTTCCTTCCGTGCTCATTCACACACACACCATTCTTTCATTCACTCATTCATTCATTCATCCACTTCCTTCCGCGCTCATTCACCCACACCATTCTTTCATCCACTCATTCATTCATTCATCCACTTCCTTCCGCGCTCATTCACACACACACCATTCTTTCATTCACTCATTGATTCATTCATTCATCTACTTCCTTTCGCGCTCATCACACACACATACACCATTCTTTCATTCATTCATTCATACCCACTCCCACTGTTTTCCTTTTCGATTCCATATTTCAAGAGCGACCACTGCGGCACAAACTACGCCACCCCCGGCCGCTCGCCCTGGCGGTCGACGCGCGCCAAGTGCCAAGTGGGTCGCGGGGCGGCACGCGTGCGCTCGATAAAGCCCTCTGATTCGGACGGGGCAGAGGAACGCCCTCCGCGGGCAAACGTAAACACAAAGCTACATTTCTAGCGGTAAACAAAATGAACACTGCAATTCTTAACTGGTCCCTCGTCGAAGATTCTGTTGCCTTTTTCTTGAGGAAATAGGATTCAATTAAAAGTTTTTTGATACTAACGTAAACATAAGGATACATTTCTAATTGTAACAAAATGGGGGTTGGAATTTTCAAAGACTCTACTACTTGTTTATTGAGAAAATATAATTTAATTAAACGGTTGTCGGTCATCTGAAAAAAGTAGCAATACCATTAAATTCTTCCAAGGTGTAAGTATGTGATAAAGGCACATATATTATTTTATTTTACGAATGTCTTTTTAATGAACTATTTTGTTAATGAACCTAAAATAGTACCTTTTGTGCCTAGCATCTTTTGAGACTTCCGGTCTTCACAAAATACACAAATAAAATTTGAGTCAAAAACATTGCAAGTGCTGAAAAAAAGCTCATATTACTAAAAAAGAATTTCAAATTTGAAGCCAACAATGCAATTTTCTGTTACGATCCGACATCTTAGAATTTGTAAAATCAAAATTCTGTAATTACGAATGTATTCCTATGGCAGAACATAAGATGAATTTTCAATCTTCAAAACCATTTGGGAATATATCAAATGCAGCTGTTATTGGTTCTTTTGATTAAAATCAGCGAATGACCAATATTTCTGCATTTACCTAATTGCAATTCACGTAAAATTAATGGAGTTTCATGAAGGCGACATAAGTAATCATTTACACGCTCCGACACAACACAATTTAATACGAAAATAACATGATATCTGAAATGGAATACTACCCTTTATTTCTGTCTCACATAATTGGAGCAGATACGTCAACCAAAAGTCGATTTTTCAATGAAATGATGGTAGTTTATTTCAATTATTGTGATGAATATACAACAGTAAATGACACTTTTTTGCATTAAAATGACGTATAAATGTACATCGCTAATATCGAGGTACCGAGGTAATGAGAACCAAACGCTGATTGCGCATTTTAAAGCAGAGATTTTCTGCTTACATTTAACTCTGAAATTGACTATGTTCAAATATTACAACAACAATAATAATGATAATAAGATCGAAAGAGGGTGGACAAGATGCAGGCCAATATAGATCAATCATGTATGTGGCGCAATAGGGGAAGAGAAACCAGAATCGGAAGCAGTTGTAACAGCAGCTCAAGATCAGGCGTTGAGAACACATTAAGATAACGCGGACCTCAAAATTTCCCAAGATGATAAATGCCGCATCTGCCAGGAACAACAAGAGACCATTGATCATATTGTCTCAGCTTGTCCAATTCCAGCAAAGATTGAATACATGAAAAGACACTATATCTTGTGTAGTTACCTCCAATGGCAGAGTTGTAATGCCCTCGAAGTTCCAAACAAATGTTCCAAGTGATGTGAACACTCACCGAAAACTGTTGTACTGTTTACAATATTCACAACCAATACATTCAACCTGATCGCACGATAGCAGCAAACAAACGGGATATTGTTATTTGGGATTTGGAGGGGAAAACGTGTCTACTCGTAGATGAGGTGTAGCAGAGGCTGTGCCAGTGATCAAAACGTCGTAACCAGGGAGGCAGAGACACGTGTTAAATACAAAAATTTGGAAATTGTGATCAGCCGAAATTGTGTAGTGTGTAAAAGCACAGGTCGTCTTCACAGTTATCGGATCCCTGGGATTCGTTCAGCAAAGGTTGTGTAGGAACTTGACTAAACTCCCAAGTCATTCAAAAGAACGGAAAGTGTAAGACATGCTTCATTTGGAGGAGCCCACTTATTGCGCAAAGTGTTGTAGAGGCACCGACAGACCTATAAGAACATATCCTTAGGTAGCTGGTTGCAACCTGGAGTACATTTTATATTCAATCGACTCATAACATCTTTAGTCGTGAAATAGAGCAACAACAGAAAACAATAATAATAATAATAATAATAATAATAATAATAGTTCACTTGAGACCACTTCTGTTTCTTCTGTTAATTACAGAACTTGATTGCAGTCTAAAAATATAAATGGCAAAGGGATTTTTTTGTATTTTCTGCATAAAAACATACGAATAGCACAAGATTATCAGTGAATTCTCGATCTCACGACTTCTGCAGGTCAAGGATTAGAAGACGTGACTTGCGTCAGTACCACTAATTAGTCTCACTTGTCACTACTAAGTTTCTTTCTACGAGCGATAGAGCTCAATTGAGTTTTGTGTTTATAGCTGCTAAGATATTTATTTCATCTGCACTACGATAAGGGTTATTGCACAATATCATTTATATTGGATCTTGTAAAGGTCACTGAAGATTACAGCAAAGAGACAAATAACAACTATAAAGTGTATTCACTAGAATATCTCATCTGTTATAAGGACTCTGCATTTGCTACACAAACAGGCTGTATGCAAAATGAGCACAACACGTTTTACGCATCAGCTGTTCCCATAGCAACGCAAGGCTTTTCGTGACTTATGAGCATGTGATGACGAGTTGATGCCAATATCTCTTTGAACTTGATATTTCTATGGCTCGTAATACATTACTGATATGGCAAACTCCACAATAACCATTGTGTACCTCGCTCAAATCACAAGGCCATGAATCAGTAAAAATCATAAAGATAAAAAATCATAATTTTTAATAATATTACTTTATAAACTTTAAAAATATAATATGATAACAACACGAGGGATATAAATATATCAAAGAAGTTTGGGCCAGATGCCAGCGGAAACCTATCAAAGCAACTTGGACTTATGAATTCTGCAGCTCAACCCAAAATCAAGACCCACCACCAACTTCCTAAATTATGATCACACAACTAAATTGCAGCTTGTTCTTCTTATTGGGCTTTATCAACTCCAAAAGCGAGAGACGAGAGGTCGTATAAGTTAAATGCTTTGCGAAGAGCCGCACAAGTTCCCGAAGATTTCTTAAGCAGATATCTGGTCGATCCCTACGAGAGCAGCAGTAGGAGGGGACGAAGGGTACAAGGGCTCGGGCGGGACGAGAAAAAGGAGGACGCCGTCTGCCGGAGGCTCTCAGGCGTGCGCTCGTCCAAAGGCGACGTCGCCTTGACGGAGTCACTGCCGGTCTCAGCTCCATTACCGCACGAAGGAGCATGAAATCAAAACAATATTCTACGATTTATTTAACCAAGCACCTGACGTAAATCAGCTGTTTCATCCACGGTTTCATCCAATCGGGAGCTTGAACCTCCCCATAGTGACGACACTGAAGCGACATTTAAGCTCCCCATTGGATGAAACTGCAACGGCTGATTTACATGCAGTGTACGACTAAATAAATCGTACTTTACACGAACGGCCGATGCGTTGGAGTGGTTGGGAGCGAACAGCGTAACACGACCTCTCGGAGGGTCACAGCACATGCGGAGAAGTAGAATAAGGTAAAATGAAAGTCGATGGAATTGGAAATGAGGAACGAGAGACAAACGAGTACAGTAGAACGTCTGTAATCCGACACATCCAATATTCCAATACTTCAGAATTTTGCTTCCGAACTTTTAACGTCTTCACAACTCACGAGTTTCTTGCCAATGTAGAAGCACTGCAAATTGACTAAAAATAAATTCGTTTTCATTGCTTCGTTTCAAACTATTATGATATTTCGCACATTACTTCCCAGCGGATAATCGTTAATTAGTAACAGTTAAAAAGCACTTCCGTCGAAAGATCTCATTTCAATGAATTACTAATTGTGGCTGTGAGACGGCAAATAATGATGGAAAGCAATACTCAGTTCATTTCAATCCAACATTACGTCAATGTATAATTATTGGCCTCATTAGGGCTTCAAAAATAGAACATGGGAAGTGAACAATAATACACAGAAACAAATCCTACGCTGCACGTCTGGTTCTACGCTTGAAAATATTTTGTGTCTGAGTGGGTTAGCAAACGTACGGAAAGTATGAAACATGAGTTATATAAACAAACTTTGAACATACTCCAGAGTAAATATAAATGAAACAATATTTGAGTTTTATATTAAACAATTTATCATATTTTTCCATATCTTATAAGTCCAGACGGCTTCACAATGGGTATTCCCAGGCGGAGGCGCTTGAATAAGACGTGAGTAGTTGCGCGCGATATCGATTCAATCCTTTCGTGACGGGCCAAGAGGCAAACATCTAAGCTTTTAGGAGATCCCAACACGCGGCTTCTCAGGCAACTCTTTCAGAGCTACGCTCGCTGTAAACATCAGCCACGATTAACTGGTTTATCGTCGCATCCGTAGCACTTAAGTACAAACGCTTTAAGAACAACATTTTTTTTTCATTTGATAGGTTTCTTTATTGCAACAATTGGTAGACTACGGGCAACAATATGGAATAAGGACAATAAAATGAATTTAACGGAGTAAAAAGCAGTTAAAAAGCAAAGTTCTTAGACTGTGGAAGTGAGCAGTGCATCACAAACATTCTGCATTTAAACTATTAGTTTCGGAAAGTCGCCTCCAAGAATTTTTATTATGATCCTTAATAATGGAAATAAATTGATCTAAAGTAAGAACAGTAACTATGAATTGCATGTAAAAATAAAATTTCATGAAGTTCAGTTTATCACGAATGTTTTTCATGTATCTGATTCTAATATAGACTCTAATACAGACGAAACAACTATACTCCGATGTATTAAAGAAACGAACCTAGAATATGAAATGCGTGTTCAAATGATCAACCTCCATAAATAAATCAATAAAAACTAAAGAAATATAATGGATTTAAGGAAATTGAAAAAGGATGTACCTGAATTCAAGACAAAAAGTAAAGAACAGGTACAAAAAAAGCTGAACAAAACAGTAAAAATAAATGAAATTAAACGGATAAATAACGTCATTAAGAGACGCGGCCATAGATAATCCCAATTCCATTGGAAGCGGTAGTACCGTGTGCTGGCCACCAGGCGGCGCGCGGTCGTCACTACGTAGCTTTAAAATTGCGTGACTATTACCGTTCCGTTTTGTTTATGAACCGGGCCTGTGGGAAGGGGAGGGGGAGGGGTGGGGGACAAAATTATGTCCGGCAAATTACGCCCAACGTGTGAGCAAGGAATAACGACTGCAAATTTTGCGTTTTGCGCTCCCTCCGCACGAAATGTGAAGCATTGCGTTGGGGCGATTTAGCTTACCGGTGGCATGTGTTACCAGAAATTTTTCCGTTCATTCTTCTTCTATTTTATAAAGATTAGATATTCTTTTATTGTGAAATTTTATATTATTTTAATAGATAATACCATAATTCTTGCATACGTGGATCTCGAGGATTTAAGTTCTTACAATAAAAAAAAATTAATGAATTAATAACATATTTCACTTCTGAGTAAATTAATTTTGAGACAGTATCGTGAACAAATCCTAAATTCATGAGCAAGTGTTAGTAGTCGAACTGAGAACATAATGCAATTATGCTTTTAAAAGAATGCCAAATTTAATCTGTGTTTTAAAATTAAAACAAATATTAGATCGCATTGAATTCAACCTGCGTATAAGCACAAAATGCCATGTTTCTATGTTTTCGCAAACGAGCTGAATAGAGATGGAATTATTTTTTATTTGAATGAAGCTGGCGTTTGTCGAATCCACATTATCTCAGGAACGTCGGACAGCTTTCCATCGATTCGTAATTGCAATCGAAATAAAATTTTAATCTATTTTTTCCATGTCCCGTATTTTGATCGACGGAGGCATTTCTTTCAAACCTGCGAATCGCTACTCGCTTGGCTTCTATCACGATCGGTCGCCGCCGATTTTCCAATATTTCTTGCAGACGTCATCGCGCCGTCTTATCTGGAAGGAGATTTTCCGATATTTTTTCCCCGGCCGCGTCCGTCCGTCCGTCCGTTCGGGCGATGCTGCTCCCATCTGACATTCCTTGCGCTCGTCTGTCCGTCCGCGTGCTCGTCACAAGCCCCCCCCCCCCTTTCCCTTCCTCCGGACGCTTATCAGAAGGGGGCCGCTTGCACCGGTTCGCATTCGTCTGTGTTTGTGCCCGCATTCGCTTGTCGTCGATTCCCTCGGAGGCCGGCCAGCTGCGGCGCGGGTCGCTGGCTCCCTCGCCCCCACACTCCTTCCCGCACCCCCTCGTTCACCCTCGTCCTGCCTCCACCCAGCTCCGCATCACCTGGCATCTTCACCTCTCCCCTCTCTACCCCAATCCGCTTGCGTGCCTCTCAATTGAGATTTTATGACGTAGTGAAATTTGTTGGGAATTAATTTTTGAAATAGTCCAATTGTTAATGATTTATCTGTTAACTTCAGTAACGAACATAATAATAATAATAATAATAATAATAATAATCGCGGACTCGAGTCCTGGAGAGCTAACAACCCTAGGGGATAAAAATCGGATCTCGCTATATGCTGATCCCATGATAAAATTACATTAACCTGCCACTGAGATAATCTTACTGAGCCCCAATAAATGCAGGGTGCATGCACGCGTGGTCCAAGTCGCCCTATTCGCGAGCAAAACAATAATAATAATAACAGTGCGTTAATCGATTTACAAAGAATTCACAGTATCGTTCGTTATTTCGTTCAGCATCTGACAAATGAACTCGCAACTCGTAAGAAAGCCCTTTCAATAAATAACAATCAGCAAATAGCTTCAAAGTATCAAACACATTAAAAAGTACATAAAGCTAAAATAAAATAAAGAAAATAACTTTAGACATAAATATCCTAAAACAGAACTCTCAAGAATTATATTACTTTCAGACAAAAGTTTGGTTTTAAATAAGATTTTAACAGTAATCAATAAGAGCCTGTGCGAAACATGATTTAACATCTTGAAGTCACATTCTTTTTGTTTCTTTTCTTTTCTTTTTTTTTAATGCAGTACGTCGTACCGAAACGCGTGTATAATGCAGTAGCACACCAACACCGCCCTACCACCAGTGTAACTAAGCCACTTGGCGCGTCGTAGCCAACAGCCCGCGGAATAACATCGCCATCGCATCTCGCGCCACCCGACAACAGATTCGGACGTCCCGATCGACAGAACGATGCACCTAAACAAACGAAACGACCGTCGACGCGTCGCTGCCGTCGCCACGCCGTCGTCGTCAACGAGGCAGCCTCCCGGCCGGCCGGCCGGCCGGCCACGCGACTGCGACGCCGCAACATGACCGGCATAAATTAACATTCTCCCGTTTGATGGACAAACATGCTTGACCAGACACGCGAGAGTAATTCCGCTATTTACTCGGTAAATCCCGAAAGCAGCCTACGCCACCGGAGGGAAAAGGGCGCGCTCGCGAAAGAGAGACGGGAGCGATCGAACGGGCACGGGGAGAGCGAGGGAGATGCGACCGGTTTACAACGGGCGGGGCCATGAGGCGGGATGGAGGGAGTGAGCAGGAGCAAAAGGGCGGGGGCGACGGTGGAGCGCACGGTTGGGGCCAGAGCGAAGAGGCGGGGGCG
>BOPP01000123.1:1497183-1509628 GCA_017312745.1 Gryllus bimaculatus | reverse complement strand
CTCTCTCTGTATATCTCTTGTCCAACGAATTACGTGTCACAATCCTATTTATAAAAGAGAACTTATTCGAGCCTGATGCGATTCTTTGCTCTATCCGTTTTGTTTCGTGCAGGGGAGGATAAGGTATAAACACGGTGCTATAGAGATAGGACGTGGTTGTCTGTGTTATCACGTTCCTTGAAAAAGCCAAGCGTGTTTTACAGTTAAAATAAAATTTAATTACTAAGTAATGAACGACATCTTTTTATCTTAGTTTCTCCGACCGTTATTTAAGAGCTATATAAAATTCATTTTGATGCGTGATCTATTTTGTGCTGTAGAAAAGAAAGAGAAAGCAGATGTTAACTATAAATCGATCGATATTACTTTACATGCAAATATTTTACAATTATTTAATGCATTGGGAATAAAGCGCAATATAAATATTTCACTAAAGTAAAAATGACGGAAATACTAATTACGGTTATGCACAACTGTTTTCCAGTTTTGGTGTGGTTTGAGAAGTACTACTAAATTATTGCAAGACGAAAATGTTTCAATATTATATTTCAAAACTCAAAAGGAAATTGAATGTAAATTTTTCAGGAATCGACACACAAGGTTTAGTAATTGAATGTTAAAATTAGCCATACGTGTTGTGAAAAATTTACATAAAAATTTTAGTAAAACGTAATAAATTCCATATTATTTTTAATTTAACTTTTAAATTCCGTATTATTTGCTATTGCAAACTTAATTTTAATCAATCTGAATTACCTTTTTTAACACATGGATTTCTTTTAAATTAGTTTTAAAATGCTTTTAAAAGATAATTTGCATTTATTATCATCTCTTTTCAGCGGTCTGCAATGTCACCTGCTGCACGCCTCTGCTATTACTTCCACTTTCTCTCGAGTAGGAACAGCTGAAAGCGACCCAGAAACATTACATAAGCAGAAAGCCAATGAAAGGTCTCTTCGTATCCGACAACTCCGAGTCTAATCTCTTATGACAGAAAACATCAAAGGACCAATCCTAACAAAGAACATCGGATTAATCCTGACAGTAAACTGAATGCACACAAACCTTTTCATTGCCCATACTACATGCATGGAAACATTGCTTCAACATGGACAGGCTGTGAATTCGTGACTTGGTCCGTAACGCTACGCAATCAATACTTTCACAAACTTTTGTTTATTACGCAATACAGATAGCTATCATAGCGGTGTTTCACGTAGCCCATAACTGTAACAAAGAAAACTTCGTGGTGCCTTTGAAATAAAGACTTAAAAATGTGTGAATTTTATTTTAGTACATTAAATTATTATATTTCATATTTAATTATCCAAGTCATTAAAATTCGACGTCACAAATAAAACCAAATGTATGTAGCTGCAACTGAATAATAATCATCAACAAGCATCAGTTTTAATAAAGTCGCGTTCTCTTGTATTGAGCGTACGGTTTGTCTGTAAAATATTAAGAAAAAAGACATTCTTGAATATCTGCAACCAAAACGTCAATAAAATCCCGCGAAACTATGAAATATACAGCTGGGCTGTTTTAATTGCTGAGCGTATAATTAAACAATATTTATACTTTTCAGTAAATAAATCGTAAAGAGAGAGTGGTTGGAGAAATGTTTCATTACATTTTTCAAATGCTAGGTATTTCCATTGTTCAAGAAACGAGATTAGTTTATTTATATCAATAAATAATTGAACATTTCACAACGATTTTATACTTTCCTGCGGCTCAATATATACATTGAGCGAAAAATTATACGCCACGTATGACAAAAGGGCAGCGACCAAATGTTACGAGACACGCATGTCAGAAGTTCACACCAGCGAACCCACTTCTGCGCCGAACACCGCTTCCCTCTGCTCGACGGATATCGGCGCTCCTCAAGAGCGTCCCTCGAGCGCGCGGGCGACAGGCGGCGAGTAAATCACGCGGCGGCAGCGGGCGGGGAAGGGGGAGGGTGAGGAGGAGAAGAGGAGGCGAGCGGGTCGTGGATGTAGGGGGAGCAGAGGGAAAGAGACGATGGGCAGTAGGCGAACGCGTGAGATGGAGGAGAACGGCGGGATGGAAAAGGGGCGGAGTGGGGGGAGCGGTGGGAGAAAGCGGCAAGAGGGTGGCGAGAGGGTGACGAGAATATGGCTGGGAGGAGGGGGAGCGCGACGAGTGAGGACCGCGGCGCCGGAGGATGGCGGGAGGCCGAGACCAGAGCGCGCAGCGGCGCAACAGTAGAGGGAAACCGGTGGGGAGAGCGGTGGAGAGTGAGAGAGGAGGCAGGACGTTTGGACCAAGGGGAGGCGGAGAGATGGTGTTGGAGAGCTGAGAGGGCGGCGGAGGCATGGACGACGCAGGGCCTTGGAGGGGGGTGCGGAGAGGCGGGTGTTTGGTGTGCGAAGGGAGGCGTGGAAGGGTGGCGGGATGTGCGGCGCGGAGGAGGGCGGGAGGCAATGTAGGAGCGGGATGGCGCAGGGAAGCCGAGGAAGGTTGCGTGGAGGGACGGCGAGCAGCGACGTTGCGGGCAAGCGCGGTAGGAGATCGTTGGCAGGGCGAGGGTGTGGCCAGTGGTTGATCCGGAGGCAGGGCCGAGGGAACGCGTTGGGATAACAATGACCGAGTCTGGCGATGGGTGGGAGGCTGGGCCGTTGGCGTGGGCCGGGGCGGGAGGGTTGGTTAGGACGCCAGGAAGCGGGCCTTGATGGCAAGTGCAAGCCGGGCGGAGCAGTGCGGGGCTGCGTTAAATGTCGGCACCCCGTAATGGAATCTGCACGAACGAACGAGGCAGAATTTGATTTGTTGTGGGACACAGCTCGAGTAAAACGCGCGCGGCCGGAGCTGGAGGATGTTATCTGTCAACGTACCGCGATGTATGCCGGCAGTGTACCATGCCACGTAAGTGGACTATGAGTACTCCTTGGGGTCGGGAAATTAACGTCGCGGGAATAATAGTGCGAAGAGCAGGGAATGAAACAAAGTTGATTTACGTATGAAAAAAAAAAATCTTTTTTTTTTTGGTGGCATTTACAGCAGTACTATTTCTGACGTGATAAAATAATCAAAATAAATTAATATAAAAACTCAAATTTCTCTGGTGTTAATGCTCAAGAACATAAATATTTCTTTGTATTATTGATTTTCTCTCACATGTTTTACAGTAATTCTTAGAAATAAATGTGAATACGTATGTAAATAATCTGTAATGCTCATTTACATTTACGTCCATGCCCATTAGTACGAAAGTATTCGATAGATCGAATTTATACAGCCTTTATACATACGTACAGTACGTACATGTACACACACACACACACACACACACACACACACACACATATATATATATATATATACGTACGTACACAAGACAGGGAAATAAATAAATTCTGAAAGCACATTAAGGAACTCTTTCTCAAAAAATATAAAATCTAACTGAACAAATTAAACTGTAACTAAAATACTCATTACATTAAATCAATATTTCATTACTAGTTTTTTCCGAGAGTAATTGAAATATTTCGTGGGGAATTCTGAGTTATTCCATAATAAAATAACGCCATATATTAAGATATTCCATAAAGATAGAAGAATTTTAAGTATAAAAAGTTAGATATGTAGTATATGTGTAATTAACGACAAAATAACTAGTAATTTGACTTTTTCAGTAATATTTATAATTAATTTTATTTTAATTCCATACTAACAAAATTAAAATATAGCTAAATACTGTGTGGATATTATTTTCATTCAGCCATGTTCTTAAAATTACCTTAAATATTTGCTTCTACTACAACTTTATTTTTTGCTGTGAAAGATGAAGCCGATTTGGCACGTTCTGCCGGGATACGTAAATTTTCAAGATCTCGAACGAACGAAATTTGAAAGATTGAAAAATAATACTGTATTGAGATTATGACACCACGAAATACGTGCTGTCATCTGTAGTTGAATTTCCTAAAATTATGCATTTTGAAGCTTTTGGAAACAAGCTTCACATTTTATTGCTATTCTTTATAAGCACCGATTGCAAATAATACAAACTACAGATATTCGAGGTGGTTCGTTACTGATTAATCATTTAGCTTTCTCAAAAAAAACTCATAGTGGGACGACAATCATCAATTACAAGACTGTTTTAGGTCAACAACGACCTTTCCGTGAGAACAGATTATCGGCTGTCGCCGTAATAACATACGGGTTATGGAGGGCCATTTTTCAGTTGTCCCAAAATGAGTTATGGCATCTGTATAAACAAGTATATACTTCCTCAAACACGCACAAGAGATTTAATTTTGTAGGCTAAACAAGGTAGTTCTTTGAATTTACGATATTACAAAAGAAGCGAGAATCAACGAAATACCAAAGTTGGCAACACTACCAGATTCCCATTAGCACGACTCTTCACGACAGCCAAAAATATTTAGTGCGTACAGATGTTCTTTTCCCAGTAGTACTGGGCACTCAGTAACGAATAGCTTTTATTCCCAACGCACAGCAACTGAATTTGACCGTTATGACGCCTTTCTACAGCCACAATAAATATTCATATACGCTGTTGACATTTCGTGTCGTTAACTAACGCCCGCACACAGCCCAGGAACTTTAGAATAAATTAATTACGAAAATTTAATAGTTTGCATAACTGGCGCGCATACATGGCCCACAAAAGCCCGAAAGAAAGGTTATTCACAAGCGAATATCACTTCATACATTGATGCAGAATGGGCACGATTGTTCCACCAACTTTTCAAAGCGCGGCTCGGCAGCACGCGGACTCACAGAGAGAGGGGAGGGAGGGAGGGAGAGAGAGCGAGAAAACAGAAAGAGGACCTCACAGAAAATAGAAATCTCATCTGAAAAGTGAACAATGAACACGACTCTAGGCACAGGCGGTGCACAGCCGCGACGTCGGCTCTCTTCCATTTGCAACTCGGCGAAAAGTTTCCCTCGACATCGCTGCACCCGCCGCCGCACCCGCCGGTAGGTCGGTCGGACAGACAGACGGACGGAGGCAGAGAGAGAGAGAGAGAGAGAGAGAGAGAGAGAGAGAGAGAGAGAGAGAGAGCGACTGTCCGACAGAGAGCGCGCGCGCGAGCGAGTGACAGAGACAGAGGGAGGGGAGGAGAAGGCAACACACGCGCGCGGACGCTCCGCGCTGCGCGGCTGTCAGCGTGGTGATGAGGGGAGGGAAAGAGAACAGGGAGGGGGAGAGGGCGGCTCGTCCCCCGCTGCATGCGCTGAAAATAATCTTCGTCCCGCGGAGCATAAACAGAGGCTGTCCTCTCCTCCGTTCTTGTGCTTTCCTTCGACAAAAGTTTCACTCACGCGAGGATTAAAATGTATTCGGAACTTTTGGCTCTCATACTTTATTACTCGATGATTAATCATTACAAACACTGAAATATCAATTAAATAACAAATGAATGTAATAATCACTTCTTTATTATGAAACACAATAGTTAAATGTATATAAATTATTAATTATATTATTATTATTATTATTATTATTGATAATGATATATGATTATTAATATTTCAACACCGTTTCTGAAAAAAAGCAACAAATAAATAAACAATACTGAAAAATGTATATATTGTGAAATTCTATTTCTAATGAGAAATAATTATATTAGAATACTTCAGAAAATGGCAGGTGAACAACTGTCTGCACTGAATTCTTGTGGATTAAACGCAGATATTGTTCAAGCGTTTGTTGGTTGTTCTATAATTGTAGTAATAATTTATTATGATAGACATTGCCCTTTGTGACAAGAACATGCATTTTTGAAAAACATTTTTCGGAAAGTACATAACAGTTCGATATACCAATGAAAACCATTCAAAAATGTGTCCTTAATATTTGCTACATAACAAGAAATTTTCTCCCACAATAATAATAATAATAATAATAATAATAATAATAATAATAATCACAATAATAAGATAATATATAAATCTTCCTCAATCATAAATGTTTGTGGCAATTTATAACATACCCATTTTCAATAATACAAATTTAATACTATTTCCGTGAAATTACTTTAAAATGAAAATTTCACAATCTATTCATGATTTATAAGCGGATCATATTCTATTCCCTCGGTATTTTCAATATTTCATTAGCCAACCCAAGATAAATATGGGACGCGAGAATCCTCTCGAACGAGCACATTTCCAGCACTTCACAGCTCAAACCGTCGTTCATCATCGATTTACCCAGTGCTCTGCACACGTTCCTTTCTGCAACCTCCCCAATGGAGTCTAGTGTATAAGTAATAACAGCCGTCAGGCGACAGATGATTAAAAAACGAATATTGGCTATCAAGTTAGCGTTTCTCAACCATTCTTCCAACTCAGCGATAATTCTAACGGGCGACAGGTATCGACCGGTTAGGATCTTTCATCTCTTTCTCTCTCTCGCTCGCTCCTTCACACACCTTCACCCGGCTGTGCCGCTTATCCCAGTCTCCATCGCCTCGTGTAGCGTAGAGCCCTCTCGCTCTACGAGGGAGAAGCCTGACAGTAGAACGAGGCGGCGGCGGCGGCGGCGGCGGCGGCGGCGGCGCACCTCCGAAATCACGGCATTCAACTCTCAACAATACCGGCGGCCATGTTACGGCGTAACAGCAGTCGACAGAGCGCCGTCAAGCGGCCAGGCCGAGAACTGTTCCCTGTGAATGGCAGCTGGCGAAAGAGGCGCGATAAATCGATACACCGAAAGTCCAATTAGGCGGCTTTATTACACGAGGAATTCTTCGTCCGACAAGTCAGCGAGGGCAACGCTCGCACGACTCGGAAATCAATGCTAGAAACAATTGCGCAACAACACACGCACCGCGAATCAGCTTTTTGTGTTAATTAGTTCTTCACACTAGAGCCCGAATTCGAAAGTAAATTATTCCATTTATCAAATCATCATATCAATTTGGGTTTCATTTCATCAGGTTAGATGTCGTACTAATAAAGCGCCAGGAGGAAGTAATAATGGTTTCGTAAAATAGAAAATAAATATATTTACTTAATTATAAATCCATCAATTTTTATGTTCTCATCTTACGGTCGCCATTAGCATTCATTATCTTAGTACCACATCGAAACACATTCAGGGAATACTCTTAAAAATATTACAGGCTTGTAGACAATTGTTAATAATCAAATTACATCCGAGAAAAGCCACGTAATCGCCCCAGCTATTATATAAGTAGCTGCAGGTAGTCTTACATCAAGGCGGTGAAACAACACAACACTCTTCAAAATATTACACAGAGTACAGTACTCTTCACGAGACGCGCATCACCCTAAAATGCGCTCACAACGTCATCCTAACACGCGGCGCGGAGTGCGACAGAGGCGGCGCGCGGTGAGCCGCGTTCGAACCGAGCACGCGAAAAATAAATAACACGCATAAACCGTGCGCTATCACGCGTCCATCTAAAGGCACAGAAGGGGGCGACGCGGGCACGTTCCGCCGAGCGCTCACCGATGTATCCGAGGGTTAACTTCATTTGCATCCGCATCGCATCCGTTTCCACGTGGAAATTATTTTACACGCCGCAACGGCCGCGGGTAGACACTCGAAGGAGATGGAGTTTGCGGGCGGTTTGAAATCGATTGTGGAGATGGATTTTAGGGAGCTCGCGGTGGGGATATAATGATGTGGCAGTGGAACGGGTGCTTAAGGAGGAAATGGTGGCGGCGGCGCAACGGCCTGTGCTGGTATGGCATAGGTAATATAGTGCTGGTGAGACAAATGTCGATCGACGTGGTGGTGTGTGGTGATGGGGATGGTCGCATAGACGGTAAGAGTGGCAGTGACGGTAATGGTTATTGCGGTGATGGTTAACGTCAAGGTGAACGTGGTAGTGATACGGGAGACGATTGCGTTGATGGATGTAACGGTTAGGTTAGCTATTATGCCTGAGTGGTAAGTTAGTTATAACGTTGTGATGGTGGTTGTTGTTGGTAGTGATGTTGGTGGGGGTGGTAATGGTCATGATTGGTAGGTGGGGTAGTCTAGACAAAAGTGGTGATGCTGATGACGGTAGTGGAGGTGGTGGTGATGGGTGATGGGTAGGGTGGGGGATAGTGGTGGTAGAGGTGGGAGGTGGTTGTAGATGTCGAAGTAATGATAATGGTGGTGATGATATTGAAAGTGGTGGTGGTGGTGGTGGTGGTGGTGGTGGTGGTAATAGATGTGAGGGTAGTAAAGGCTATCCCTCCCGAGGCAGAGCGTACTTAATTGAGGTGACGTGGGTCATAAAGAGGGGAAAGGGAAACGGCGAGTGAAGGACACCAGCAGCTCTTGCATCGCAGACCTGTACGGCCGACAGGGGTGGCATAAACACCCATCGTTTAGTATTAGAAACGCCAGTGTGCCCAACTTCTGTGGGATATCGCACTTTACGAAAATTTTGCAACATTATGAACTTTATGAAATTTGTGCCCTGCATGCAATTTGTAATTCAGTTTCCTGATTCACTGATATTTATTGATGTTCTTGATTCTAATGAAGAATAATGAGAACTTGAAGTAATTAAAAAGAATCTTGCCGAGAAGGCGTCAGGTACTATTACCAAAGTTCGTTTAATGATGTGCACTACTGGTTTTCTCTTCATATTCAGCTAATACACTCATTATTTATGCGAGTTAAATATAAAGGACTATTGAACTTTCACATTTCTTCCATCGGCACAAACATGAAATATATTTCTTAGATGTAAGCCCCCTTTTTTCATTGGCAACAACAATTGTAATGGGGCTATTACACAAGTGTCTCGAAATAATGTTTCAAACATTGCCTTTTTTTAAAAAAGAATGTTACAAATGGATAGATATTTTCATTTCGGACATACCGCCTGCAATGTTTTAATGATCCGCTGAGAATGAAAATTACAGGGAATTAGCTGTTTTAAAACTACATTATTTCAACGAGTATACAGTTTTCATCCACACACACAGAGGGGTGGCTTAGATTCGAGGAAATTAGGTGCATTAAACATATCACGACATGAGAATGATGATATTCAAAACAATACGATATAATTTATTATTTATAGAGCATTTTAAAGCACAATTTTCATTCACTCGCATTTTTCTACCTTCAAATCTATTCTTCGTCATTTCAATTGACTTCGAAAAGAAACTTATAGTGTAACTGAAATAAAAGACTCTTCAAGAATATTACATTGAAACGACGGGAATGAATTAGTTTCATATTTTCCATTCTTTCTTCTGCTAGTTCTAATTGATTTTAGTTCAACGCGATTTTCCCATTTAGTTCATTTATATTCCGCCCTTTCTTGCCAGAAATTTCCCAAACAAACATTTCTTCCCGAGCACGAAAGGAGGATATTTCAAGCAATTCAGCGGTCGAGGCGAAGGATAAACCACAGGAACCGCCAGAATGTCGTGGAGAGAGAAAGAGAGAGACAGAAGGAGAGAGAGGTAGCGCTACTGCGTCCGCCGCCACCGCCAGCGCGTTTGAAAGACGCCTCCCCTCGGCGCCCCGCCCCGCCCCCGCGCCCCGCCGTACGGCCGCTGCGCTGCCTTTGATCTCGGGGCAATGCACCGCCGTGCCGCGTCGGGGGCGGCGGGGGCGGAGGCGGCGCCCGCCGAGCCCAGGTCTCAGATGTCCCTTCCCCTCCGCACACAGCAAATATGAAATATATACGCAGGAACAAACACACGAAATGTAGAAAACACTCGACATCTACAATAACACTGGAGACGGGCGAAATAAATACATCCCTCGAGGCTTTTCCCCGGGCAACACCGCGGCGGAATGGAGGGCGTTTCGGCTTTCTTCTTTTTCGCCCAAATGGTGTTTTGTGATTGCGTCGCGAAAGTCCGTGCGTCGCGAAAGTCCGTGCATCGCAAACCGTTGAACGGGGAAGGAAAATAAATTCTTGAATACAATTCATTAAAAGTACCCTTTGAATCTATTTACATTAATTTTATATATTTAATCCAAAACAGTATGCACCTGCTATTGAAGAAGAGGAAATTTATATTTAAACCTTCAATAATAAAAATCTGATATCAAAATATATTGTGTAGGGTATCCGTCATGTAAGTAGTAAAATTCAATCAATCCAATGTAGTTTCTCGCAAATTACAGGACAAAATACTCGTGGAGCCAGAAAGAAATAAGAACGACAAAAAATGCGCAGAAATAAAGAAAGGTGTACGAAAAAAGAAACGGTTCTGATGTGACATAGCCATTTTCAAGTCCACCTATTAACCTGGGTTGTAAATTCCCGACAATAAGTCAAGACTTCCCAGCGAGATTAAACGAAACGGAGGTAATTAATTCAACGAAGACAATAACTACATATTTGGACGAACCCCACATCCTGGCCACCGAAATATCCAAATCCGCATATCTTTCCCCACTCTGTTCAAGGACAGGCCAGACGCAAACACAAATTGGGGCACTCCGACGAGAACACTGGGAGGTGGGAGGGGGACTGAATTGGGATTATTTATGGAGGGATCGCGTTAAGAAAACAAAAGCTGTGCGACGCCCGTGCCACCCCGCGATGGTGCTACGCTGAGGTGGGTTTGGCGAGGTGCCACGAGCATCTCGTATATATAACGAGTCCGCTTAAGTTCCGCCTGCAGTACGTTATATCCTCTTAGGCCGAGTAGAGGTCGGATGTATTTTGGAGAAGTAACGGGGCACATTCTAACATTTCGTATTGGTTCAAAATTGAATCATGACAATGTTACTTTCGTTATAATTGCAGAAGGCAAATTTAACAGAGAAACTTAGAAGAGTTAAGATTTTACAGACGTTAAATAGATAAAATAATTTTATATATTTTAGTGATATGTTGCTAGCTTGCCTTTGATACGGAGTTAGAAGTTCGCGCTGCATAACTTACCTGGGTCGAGAGGACTGTGGTTACGAAGGAAATATGAAAACAGTTGAATAATGCTACACGTTTCCTTACGGAGGAAATTAACAAGAGAGAGAATTACGAGAGGGAATTATGGGAGGGAAATATGAAAAGGCAAACCGAGTCAAGTTAACATTTACTTAATTAGTAAATAAGTAAATCGGAATAAATATAATAAGGTAAAAAATAAGATTATATATGTAGGGGCGTTAAAGCGGCGGCAAAACACCCGAGGGACTTGGCCCGAGGTATAATAACGCCCTTGGTGCAGAAATAACTATTAATTCATTACGTGAATAAACAGTGCTAAGAACACAAGAAGTTTCAGGTGACGTAAAGCAACATTTACATGATTTAGTGTCATTTCAAAATATGCGGACTTTCAAAAGCGGGAAAAAAAGGGGGGGAACACGACTTCACAGGTTATCCCAGCATTGATTGGAGCAATTTCAACTGTAATAATCTCTTATTACTTCGCATCGCTAATCCAAATATGATACACGAGTTTTCGATTAATAATCACATTAGCGGTAAATACTTATTAACCGTGAATGAAAATGATCCCAGGCACCTAGTTTAATTGTTCTCAGTTTTAAATTCTCCTTCCTCAAACCACTCTTCCTGAACGAGCAACAAAATATATTCCTAGAAGGTAATTTCTTTAGCCCCTCCAAAAAAACTCCAGTTGAGATTTACCTCACCATTTCGGTGATAAAATGATACCAAATATGTGGGTAACAAAGAAGACTAGACAAATTATTTTAACAGAAATAAATTTAATGTAATCTATATCCGATTAAAAAAGAGAAACCAACCCTTTGAATGCATTAACAGCGACTTCTTGTTCTTCTTCAGTTTGATCTTCCTGCTTTTCTCTATTCTATCTTAATACACTCATAACTCGTATTAACTAATATTCAAAATCTATGTAATCGGTTCGATTCGCATTGTGGGCTACAGTTGTATTCAAATGACTTTGTAGAGAGAAAGAAGACATACAGCAAAAGCAAGGCGTACACTTACCGTGCGTCATCGATTAAACAATAACCATTAACGAGAGTTGTTTTAAGACCAACACGGCGCTTCAAAAGTACTTCGCGTCATTCAATGAATGAGATTAGATCAACCTCGAAAAGCGGGGATTCCCGGCCAAGAAAACAAGAGACGAGAGGGAGAAAAGGAAGAGGAGAAGGACGGAGGATTAATTGGCTCAACAGATACATTAAACCGAGCAAAAGGCGAGGGAAAACCATGAGCGAGCTATGCGTTCGCAAGGGACAAAGGACGCTCCTGGGAAGCGTAAAATCACCCGCAAGAGTTCCCCCGTCCGGCTGTGCGTTTGTGGCACTGTTCTCCGAGGCGGTATCAGCGAAAGGCTGTGTACGCCATTACTTCTTAATTCGGAGGAGGGCCTCGTCTTAAGGAAATAAGTTCGTAGTGAGGTTCGGTGTAATGAAAAGGCCTAAGGCTGCGGTGTGGGCGGAGAGGGAGGAAACAGGAAAGGGCAGCAGCGAGGAAAGGGGGGCACGCCACCCCCGTGGGGGGGGGGG
>BOPP01000123.1:1478829-1495266 GCA_017312745.1 Gryllus bimaculatus | reverse complement strand
TTGTTATCAAATATTTTAAGTTAATTCCCGGACGTAAAGAGAGTATGCCGTTTACCTTATGGGTATTCCAATTCCAATTGACTTTTTACCGCTTTTTTTATCGCTTCTCTGTCATGGAATTAAAAAAATCAACTCAAAAAAAAAATATTTTCTAAGTAGTAAATTGATGAAAAGGGTCTGCTAATTGCGTCTGCTTCGGCTATTTCAACATTTTTACTCCGTTTAACTCTTCTATAATGACACGTAAACACTCACTTCATAGAAAACTTAGAAAGAGGAAGACTGCTCCCTGCGCCTTCCCCTCTGCCTATTCCAACAGAGCTACTAACCTCTGTATAGCCTTCCTCTGTTAACTGGACGTCTAAAGGGCGCTCTACTCAAAAAGTTTAAGCAGTAAATTCTCGACGCAAAAAAAGCTACTTGCCCCTCTGCCGTAGCTTATTCCAACAGTCCCTTTACTTCTTTAGAACGTCTTGTGAATATACGTAAAAAATCTCCACCACCAATAGGTTTGCGTGTAAACTCCCGCGTCGGGCTGTTGCCTTTTCCCTCTCTTTTTAAGCAGAATCCTTAACTCCTTTATGACTGTCCCTGTCATGGTGCCTAACAAAAGCTCTGCCTCAAAGGTTTTCAGGAGCAAATCCTTCGAGAAAAGACAGCTGCGGCTTGGGATACCTATTCCAAACAATTAACCTATTACCTCATTTATAGTAGTTATGATGATCTATATTAACGTCTTTTATATGTTTTGTTTTTATTGTAATTTTCTGAACTTAATTAAACAAACAGTATAGTAATTAAGCAATCGAAGAGAATAAAGAGCGGCTACAATAGCAACGAGTGGTATGTTCACGAAAGCGACATGATAGGAGCGAGTTTTTCTTATTATCATGATTGCAATTATTCCACCTCAAACATGTTACGTCAATATTTTCCATTTATTTAAGAATAATTTATTTGAGAAATTCAATCATATCTTACTATTAGTGGCTAGGTGTGAAATGACTCGTATGTCCGTTTAATAATACCTATTTTAGTAGGCCTTTTGTAGTGTATATTAATGAAACATTAAGTGCCTTACTTGAAATTGCCAAACACCATTTTTACCAGAATTTTATAATCGAAATTCCGCTTCATTCAATTTCTTTGAGATATAATATCAATTTGAGGAAATATTCCTTAACCCCGACTTCACAGTGTAGACTACGTTTCTGAAAGGCAGTTCTAAGAGTGAAGAAACAATTCATGATGGCCGGCATTCTATTCAATGGGCAATCTTTTGACCGAGAAAGCGATTAGTTTTCATTGACAACCTTTTTTTGTTTACATTTTCGTTCAGTAAAGAACCTTCGTTTTAATTTGGCTGTTCGAAGTCACGTGAAACCAGGGTTCATAAAAAAGTGAATAATAGCTCAACTTGCGCTTCAGAGAAAATCATGACACTATTGCTTCTTGAGCCGAGCCTTATTGACATAATGAACTTTGAAATATATATTTATAAACAGCAGTATAGCTCTACTATGAGAGTAGAGGCTAAACTTCAATAACCTCTCTGTCGATTGGAGCCTTAAAACCCTCTACTCAAAAGTTTTAAAGTTCAAAATCTGGACGCAAGTCGTTTTTTTGCATTTTTCCCCCAGCTTGTACCAAATTTTTCTTTTAAACCTTTGTTTATAGCATTCCTCTGTCGTTTACAAATGAAACACCCACAACTGATAAAATTAAATATAAAATAGAATGTGGTAAAATGAATAATTCGTACCAGTCTCTCTGACTTCTGCTTGCCCCATTGGTACTATCACTCTGAAGGAAAATGGAAGTAATAGAAAATTAAAATTTCTATGAAAGAATTATCACATTGGTTATTCCTATCCCAGATCTTAAATACCGTCCACTAATTTTTAAAAGGATTAAAGGGTAAAGCCATGTAAAAAGATGTTGGTGTCCCCCTGTGTTTTTATGATCCATTTCCAATTTTTCCTTTTTCTTCTTTACGAGTATAAACTATCTCGGTAGAACACCCTAAAAACCCTTCGCCTTGAAACAAAAACGTTTTCAAGAGAAATTTCACGTGAAAGAACTTGCTACAGCTTTTCTCCTCTCTTTTACCTCTTCTATTTGCTTCTGTTATCATGCATCGAAAACTTTTTTTATCAAACAAAGGGTGTAAAGTCGAATCGGACTGCTGCGCATCAATCCGACACCTATGGCAAACACATTACTATTATCTCTATTAGAACTGCTCTTGTCATAGCTTTTTTAATATCCCTCTACTCAAAAAGTTGTAGAGTGCAAATTTCGGCGTAAAAGACTCGTGTATGGCTATGCCAACAGTTCCCTTTTACCGTAACTGATGTAGCGGACCTTGGAATGGTGAAATGGGATTTTGGAATTTTGGATTGGTAAAATTGGACGCTTTGCCCAAAGCCACCAGGGACTTTTTAAAAAACTTTATAATCTAACTTGTATATAATAAATCTCACTCGCGCACTACGTGACTACATAATGTAGAGATATGTTGCTGCAGCGAAAAACTGTTGATTTTTTTACTTATAAAGTATTAGTTATTACCATTTCATTATATATTTTGGATTACATCAGCAAAAGCAAAAAACATAAAAAACAAATGCTGAAATAATGAATCAATTTTCTGGAGAAATGACATTTTAATAAATTCAAAATTGGAAAAATATAATTATTACTTGTGTAACGTCATGGATACTCACAGCGACACAAAACACAAGAGCCTGTTCATATAACCAATATATTTACTTTACAAAGAAAGGAAAACAACCAAAATAATATTACAATTAATTTCCTTCTTACACTGTCTCTCTTTAACTTCTAGCTCTGAGTAGACCTACTATTCCCTGATCGCGGAGGCGATCCAAACCCGATGTTATTGGATCGGATTCGATTGTGGCATTCGCCACTCACTTCTGAAGCGCGGACCAAAGCCAAGTCAATTGCGCGCCTCGCTGCCTCCGCCATCCCACACAATCCCGAATTTTGGACACATTCCCTCCGATACTCGCGTGTCCTAACACATATACGGCGCGGTTAGCCTCGGCATTCGCCAGGAGAGACGGATCTTATCCGAAATTCATCGGACCGTGAATCCGTTGGCGAATTCAACGCACTCCTCACCTCGGAAGGCACGCCACACTATCTCCCTACTCATCCTCCTCCTCGCTCTTCACTCGCTCTCTCTCTCTAGTCACCCCCACAAGGATCCACACAAGTCTCTTCCGCCAGGGCCTTGTCACTACCCTCTCTCTCTCTCTCTCTCTCTCTCTCTCTCCTCTCTCGCGTTTACTTGCTCGCGAGCCCTGCCCGCTCTCCTCCGCTCTCTCCTAGCACCCTCTCTAGTGGCGCCCCACGTTTTGTTGGCCTACTATGCACGATGGTTCTCCCATCCTCTCCATGAACCCCACCCACTGGGCGTCTCTCTGTTACCACTCCTCGTTCATATAAGTCGACGGCTCCACCGTGATCTCTCTCCCTCCTATTACGCACTGCCACCTCCCCTCTCCGCATGTTTCATAATGCCTAACTAATTCAGGCGTTTTCCTTAACTCATAAGACCGGATAAGCCCTCCACAGCCTTCTCTCTCTGTTGTCCCCGTCTCTTCCGCGTTTCTTTCTTGCCTTTACACGTGGCATCAAAATAACCTCTTCCTCTCCCTTTTCTCTCCTACTGTGCCCGATGACTTTTCCTCCTTACCAATTCCCTTACACCCAAGTCGGTCCCCCATACTATAAATTTCGCCCATCTGCTACGTACGCTGTCTCGATCAGATTACGTTAACTACTTCTGCAGATAGGTGAGCACATACTAATAACTTCATATTCTTCCTTACATTACATCTACTAATTCTATGCTCGATGTCGGTTCTCATCCCCTCTGCATCCTCAAGAGCCCACTGTCCTTCTCTCTCTCTCTCTACTTGCTACCTCTAAACATTCTCTCCAAACAACTCTATCATCATACAATCTTTTCACAGTTTGGCTAACTTCATTCAGTGACATATAACTATGATCTCTAACAGTCCTACAAAACTATCGCAATAATGCGCAAAAATCTCTACTGCTAACCCCCGTTTCCATTTAAAACAATATCATGTTCTCGTCTCTAACTTCTTTGTACTTGCCTTCAAGAAATCCCCTCAATTAATCGACATAGAACACAAGTTTACTCTGCCACAATGTGGAAAACAAACACTCTCCTACCTATTTATTTCATAAATTTCTCTTCACAAAGTTTCCCAAAATTCCCTCCATCTGTACATCGCCTATACCTAGTCCTTATTCACAAAAAATCCCGCTCTCTCCTCTCGGTCTGCCTCTCCTCTACTCTCTCTTGCGTCTGCTGGCTCTCTCTCGTCTCTCTCTCTCTCGGCGGTCTGCTCTCTCTCGTGCGTCTCTCTCGTGCTGCCTGCCTCTTCTGCTCGTCTCTCGGTCTCTCTCTGCCCCCTCTCTGCGGCTCTCTGCTCTCGTCTCTCTGCGTCTCCTCTCATCTCGTGCTCGTCTCGTCTCTCTGCTCTCGTCTCCGTCGTCTGCTCTCCTCTCTCGTCTCCTGCTCTCCTCTGCGCTCGGCTCTCGTCGTCGTCTCTCTGCTCTGCTCTCTCTCGTCGTGCTGCTGCTCTCTCTGCCGTCTCTGCGTCTGGCTCTCTCTCTTCGTCTGCCTCGCTCCTGCTCTGCTCTACTGCGTGCTCGTCTGTCTCGCGTCGTCGTGCTCTCTCTGCTCCTCTCTCTCGTCTGCTCTCTGCTCTTCTCTCGTGCTCTGTCTCTCTGGGCTCTACTGCTGCGTCTCGTCCCGTACATTTCTCTCTCGTCTGGCGCTTCAGCTATGCTCTCCGTACAGCCCCCGTGTCGCTTTGAATTCGTCGCTGGCTAGCTCGTCTCGCATCTCTGCCGCGTCCTTTTCTGGTAATAAAACCCCATCAGGCCCAATCTTGAAAAAGAGCTAGGAATTCTCTGAAAAACTTCAATGCAATTCTATTTCTTATCACCAACATTCTTTATCAAAAAAACGTCTTCTTACAAACTTGTACAAAAATATTATACTTATTTTCTAATGGTTCTTCTCTGTTAATTGCAACTTTTATATCTTATTGGTAACTAGTGCACTATAACATTGTAGCTTTTATCGCGACTTTAAAAATTATTTTTAACAGTCTGTCTCTTTTAAATACCTCCCCAACTAAACCATAAGGAACATAATAATTATTCTTCCCTATGTAGGCATCTCTCTTCCTCTATACATACACCTGTTGCGTGCCCGGTGGCCGAAGAGGGCCTCTTAATCTCTTTCAAGCACCTCTGGGACTCCATTTGCAACATTCTCTTGCTACCTAGTTTGCACAGCCGAATCCTCGGCCTAACCTCACCATACCATCGTCCGTACAAGAATACTATGCTTTGTTGCTTTTTGTGCAAGACATGTGTTCTCTCGACGTGTTCTGCAATCGGTCATTTATCACGCATACGTCTTCTCGATGCTTCACCGGAACTTACTTCTTCAATTCTTTAGCGGGCGTTTCCATTACATTTTTTTTCATTATTTCATTATATTATTATATGTTATTATTTATATATTATTATTTTATATTATCTTTTATTTATTATTTTGTTATTACGGGTCGCACTTCTACTTCTAAAGTCATTTCATGCCACTCACTCTCGTGTCAGTAACTCGGTGTTGGTCTGGTACCTATTCGGTGGTCGACACGCCTATGATGACGTATAGCGTATCTGCGGGTGAAAGGGCATCTGGCCCGCTAGGCGGTGCGACTCGAACCTCCGCGGTTCCTTTCTTCCTTTACCATCGTCTATCACTCTTTCCGGTACCTCCCATTCTCCGATCTCTGCCCCGGCACCGGCGGTTCATTGCATTATCGCCTGCGGCATGAACCATCCGCATTCGGAGAAGAGTTCAAATACGGTCAAAGTTGCTGGGCGGAGCGGACGAGTGCTTCCGTTTGTCGTGTCTTGCAGGCTGTCATTGCTGGTGTCCTGTCCTGGGCTGCTCGCTGCCGCGTGCCTCGGTGGGCTCCGCGTGCGCCTGGCTGCCCGTGGGCTGGACTGGGCGGCCCTGGGGCTCCTGCTCCCAGTCTCTCTCTCCCGTGCCGTTGGCGCTCCTCGTAGACCGGCCAGCGCTCTGGCCTCGTGGCGCGCGCGGCAGTCCCCTGGTCTGAGCAGCTCTCTTCGACGTGTCTTGACGGGCCCGAGCCGTCGCCCTGTGATCTCAGTGGCACATCCATCACGTTTTCGCCCGCTCTAAATAAATAACTTAGATGCATAATAACAGTAAGAAATAAAAAATAAATGCTAAAAACAATAAATAAAATAAAACATTTACATACAATAATTAAACATATTTCTTTAAATCACATTAAAAATAAATAAATAAAATGGAGGTTCTTATTGCAGGGCTCTCTAGGCAGTGCCCCCGACTTTAACTTCTATTCGTGCGCCCTAAGGCCTATCAAATACTGTCTAAGAATGTCGCACTTTTCTTTTAATTTTCTCTCCTTACTTAACATTAAATCTTTCTGCCCTGTTATTATCCTTCTTTTGCTCTGGGTTTAAAATTATTGTTATCTAAGAAATACTTCCTCAACCTATTCTGCACAAAGCTATCTTTTATTCCTATCTCTAGACAAGTACATAAAAAAATCGCTCCTATCCTGGTGTTGACTCATATAACCCTCTCTATTCCACTTCAATGACTACGCTCCACAAATATAACATGATCCTATCAAAAAGATAAAACGTTTTTATCTGGATAAACTTCTCAGTCCCCATTTTAAAGACAAATGTCTCCAAAATCTGTCAAAACAACCTGCACTATGTCTGCCTACAATTTACCACGAATATCTCAGCACCAATCCAGTCATAAATTCTGGCCCAAATTACTAATTCCATCACTCTAATACTCTTTTCCAATAATCTTTATCCACTAACATCATCTTCATTTTCTAAGCTTAAGCTCAAGTAATATTACTCCTTATTCGTATATATTAATTCGTACTGATCGTCTCTCTACTGCACACTGCGATATAAAAAATTCTCTCAAAAAATGATTCGTTAAAATCACAGAAATCCGCTCCCTTACACACACGATTAAATTCGTGCTGAATCTCGTACTGTTAGACTCGAAACTGCAAATACTTCCGTCATTGCCTAATTAACTTTTCCTCTCGATTGAAAATTTAAACTTGTCCTCCCTTTTCTCTCCGTGGCCATATCTTCTTCCTACATGTATGCAATTACTCTGCTTTACGTAGCCAATTAACGTGCGTGTCGCTACGTGTTCGCTCTCTCCCTGGTTGCCCGGTGACTTCGCGCGTCGTCTCGCGTGTGCACGTGCTGCCTGGCCGCGTGCGGCGGTAACCGGAACAGCGGCCGGATCAGGGCGGTCCCCCTCCCGGCTGCGCTGAGCAGGCCGGGGCGTGCTGCCGATCTCGGTGTGCCTGGCCGTCTCCTGTCGCTCTAGCTCGCGGCCTCCCTGCGGCGGGGTTCGCCACGCTCTCTCTCTCTCTCTCTCGGTGACCCCCCCCTCCCTACTCCCTCCTCGCCCTCCGCCCTGCCTCCCCGCTCCCTGCTCTGCCCCTGCGCGGCGCCGCGGACCATGTTTGGCGGTCGTCCCACGCCGCCCGTCCGGCCGCCCGTCCGGGCTCCCTGGCCGCCGCCGAATCTCTCGGGATCCGGTTGCGCTAGGCCATCGTCTCTCGCCACGCAGACACACGTCGAGCAAAACCGCGCTCGGAATCCAACCTCGCAAGCGGTGAGTTGTGGCGGGTTGTTTAGGTAAGAATCTATTCCCTTTTAATAAAGGATCATTACTTATTGTAACTGGGCTTATTACTTATACTACACCAATGTATATTCTCTTGAGTGAAATTATACATAATTTTTGTGGAGCGGGGCATATGCCCCACCTTGATCCCCCAGTCTCCATCGGGATGAGGGCATCGGTGCCATCATACACTGCCCCCAAAATGGTCCTGATTTTTTGGTGCTGTTACCTTCATTTTATTTGACCAAAATCTGATATTAAATTACTTTGTCTGCTTTGAATATGTACTATTTTCAATACAATCAATATTGTGTACATATCCTTTATCTTCCGCTCGCAATAATAACTAACATTAATCTCTTACTACAATGTTTATTATTTAAACAAAAGTCTTCATTTACTCTCCCTTCCATACTCGTACTTCATACTCTTCTGCGTATCCTGCTCCCTACAGTCCCTTTCTACTGCGATCCTCCGTGCGTCTAACTCTCTACCGTTCTCTCTCTCTCATACTCTCTCTCACTACATCTTCGATTACTCTCTCTTCTTTTTTCTCTCAAATACTCTCGACATCCTCCTCCCTATTCGTCATTCTCTTTGCTCTGCCCTTGCTCTTCTTCTCTGCTCTCTCCTCTCGTCATCTCTCTCTGCTGACATTCTGTCAATCCTCCTCTCTCTCGTCTCTCTCTCTCTCTCTCTCTCTCTCTCTGCGGTGCTATTTTCATTTCTTGCGGTTGCTCTCGTTCTCTCCTCTTCTCTGATCTAGCTCTCCCTCTCGTACTATTTTTCTCCAATCACAAAATTCTCTCTCTCTTCTGCTCTTCTTTCGATCTCTTACCTCTCTTGCTTGTCTTACTCTCTGCCGGTGCATATCCCGAACGATGTGAATCCGGCTCAAAAAGACCGTATTTATTTGTTTTAACATAGTGCTTCTCTTCGAACAGCCAACTTACTCAGAAATGTAGAGCACATGTGTTCTGTGGCTCGCTGTGTGTGCCCTTCCTACGCTATAAACGAACATTATGAAGGATTTGGAGCGCTGTTCGCGCATGGGCTGCAGGTGAAAATGGCGTGTTCCTTATAGATTGATTTCACAATGAGAAGGCGTTCGCGACGTCCAGCCAAAGTTCTTCTTTGGTACATGTTGAGACGCCTATGTTTCGGGTGACCGCCCAGAGCGACGACGGCGGCGGAGGAGGAGGCGGCGGCGGCGCGCACGCGACCGCAGGCACGCGCGGCCCGAGGACGCCCGCGCGCGCAAGACGCTCGCCCAGGAAGCGCGTTCCTCCACGCCAAGGTTCTTCCCTCCGCCCCACGCCCACCTGTTGCGCTTACTACCTTCGCCGGATGCTCAAACCCTACCGCTTCATTTTTCCTGACGGCGCTATGAACGCGTTACTTGTGGGCACCGCCGATGTTGGCCGCAGTACCTCAAGGCAGCCAATTATCTCACTTGTGCGGGCCTCTGACCGGGAGCGTAAGTTAGGCGTTGGAATGCGACGATGCTGGCATTGGCCTAGATAGCGAGGTCGAATTCAGCCTGTTGTCTGACCGACATGTTTAGCGGCCCGGCTGCTCTGTGAGGTGTTTTCCGCGGTTCTTCCCGTCGATACCAGTGCGAATGCCGGAGCATACCCTGAAAAAACGCGGACGGACCACGCGCGATCTTTTTCTCCTCTTCCTTGGTCGTATACTTCATCCATTACTTTCAACAAATTACCACCAATATACTGCAAATACTCTACCATACATGTCTGGGAGTGTAGTCAGCGGAGCGTAAAATTATTAAAAAGCTGCAAGTGTTTTTAAAATCAACTTGCGGTGAAAATTGTGTAGTTTGTAACAATTGTTTCATTAATTTGTACAAGTTAAAATGTAAAAGTAATGATAATTCATTCCCGGCTGGGAGTGGTGCCCCTCTGGGGGAAGATACGGGGAGGGAAAAACCCAGCAAGCCGACGTTGCCGCGTCGGCACGGAATCTCAGCACGCAGTTAGGGAAGATCCATCGCCACCCTTCCACTAAACACGCCACTGCACTCACGTGACATACTACCAAGCAGCTGATGCGCCCAGGAAACCCAATCAATCAATCAATCAATCAAAAAAGCTGATACTCCTTCCTTCTTCCCCTCTACCCGTCATCACCCTACAACACGTCCAACGCCCGCAACATTGAAATCTTTCTTCTCCTCCTCCGCTCTCACATCTAGCTTTCTTCGCCCGCCTTGCCATTGCCACATTCCAGTACCTCCTCACTGTCCTAGCCAGCTTTGGCCCATCCCGCCCACCTCTAGCGACACAGCTAACGCCTCTTTACTCTCGTCCACGCGTCTTGCGTCTCTTCATTTGCTGCCGCTCCCCCCTCCGACTTCCCGCTAACCCTCTGCGCTTCTTTTAAAACACGTAAGGGCCAATTCGCAATGCAAAACGTAAACATAAGCATACGCAAGATGTAAACACCAACATAAGAGATTAAACTAAATACATCCACAATGTCTAAACATAAAAACGAAAAGCCACAATAAAGCACAGTTTTAATTGGATCTGAGACATTCTAGTGCATATTGGTTGGATAGAGAACAATTTCAGAGTTATTTGACTGTCCATGGCCCATGTGGGCGACTATCGCTTCTATTTCAATCTTCGATTTTGAGTTACCGTACTGCTGATTGGTTCTTCTCTCATGTTCTTACTTAAGCTTAAGCACAGAAGTTGAAGCTTGAAAGCTTTTTAGGTAACGTCTTACGGGTGTTATGCTTAGCGGCAAACGCATTGTGAATGAGACCGCTTCTGGAAGTTGTTTTAACCTTTATGTTTAACGGCCGGTGCTTATGTTTACGGCTTGCAATTGTGAATGGACCTGAAGCATTTGCGGCACTGTAGTCTTCGACATCCCATCTCACCTTCCCACCCCACGCACTTTTCGTTTTCCCTTCCTTCCATTCTGTGCCTCCTCGTTAACCGAACAGACGGGCAGGACAGGCAGCCGGACGCGGGACGGGGGAGGCGGGAGTGTGGAAGTGTGGCCGCAGCGGCGGACGGGCGGTGCGGGCGGACGGGCGGGCGGATGGCGGCGCGGGTGATTGGGCGGGCGGGCGTTTGGCGGCGGAGGCGGGCGTTCTTGGGCGGGGTGCGGGCGGGCGGCGGGCGGGCGGCGCGGGCTGGAGCGGCGGGCGGGCGGGCGGGGCGGGCGGGCGGGCGGGGCGGGCGGCGCGGCGGGCGGCGGGCGGGCGGGGCGGGCGGGCGGGCGGGCGTTTGGGCGGCTTTGGGCGGGCGGGGCGTTTGGGCGGCGGCGGGCGGGCGGGCGCTCGGCTGACACGCTGCGCATTCCGCACCTCCCGCGCCGCGCCCCCAGGATGGCATCACTCGCACGCGCGCAAGGTGACGAGCGCCAACCGCGCACGTGCGCCTGGGCGATCATATCTGCAACGCGCGTTAGCGAGGGCTGCGCCAGGCATTACGGGCGGGAATTCTCTGTATGTGCGAATCGTGGATGGGGGATGAGATATCAACGTACAGTAGTCCAAACATAGACGTTTGCATTAAAAAATCGAATATTTTAACATCGATTCATTAAAGACTATATTTTGTAATATAGATTTATTAATGCCAATGTCTTTCGAATGTCTATTTATTGAACTTTTTTAATTATCACTTTATTGAAGGTGAAATTTTCAACGATGATTAACTGAAAACGATGTTTTTTTAACGTTCAATGTTTTTGCTATACTTTACGTTGTGGAGGTTTTATTTTTAAATGAAAATAGCCTTTTAAAAAAATTGTACTGTCTTTATTTTTACATGTCATTTAGTTGAATATCCTATCAATGCGATCAACGGGAAAGGATCCTAGGCGGAGGAGTGTCACGATTGCAGATAAAAGGGGGAATGTTGATCTTTGTGAGGCAAATGTCAACCATTCAGGGATGCAGAATCGATGCCGAGGTTAACAAAACAATATTTTTTATACACAAACGATATATGTAGTCTACTGTTTTTATATTATTCAACCTGAAGCAAATTTTGCTAATACCTACTTAGAGTGGTGACACCGGCGGGTAGTTTCATCTTGAAATTTATTATTTGTAGCACATAACTTTATAATAAATATACATTTTAAACACAATTTAGTTGCCTTGCTCGCTAATCTTCGGGCGTGGAGAGTTACATTAAAAAGGTGCAGATAAACGCTTTGTGTGTGTGTGTGTGTGTGTGAACAAATCTATAGATCATACAGTCCATACAAAATGTATAGTCTTAGAGATTACATCATAAGAATTCAAATCGTGCCGGAAAGGCAATAATAATAATAATAATAATAATAATAATAATAATAATAATAATAATAATAATAATAATGGATACCGTTTCACCAATTTTGGTGCCTTGAAACTCCCCCAAAAGTGGTTTTCTTCTAGAATCCCTCCACAATATTCTGTAAGGATACCGCTAAAAATAGGGCCACACAATTCGTCTCACCGAGAAGAATCAAATGAGTTGATCAACGCGATGTCGTCACATTCCCCACATCCGTTACGTGTCCAGTTGCATGTTTTTTTAAATCACTTGCGCTGAAAATGTGTAGTTTCTAACAATTGTTCCATAATTTGTACGTGTAAATTCAAAGTAATTTAAATTTATTCACAATTACATACGATGAAAGCTTTTTAAAGCAGATACCGCAGAATGTATGCAATTAGAACCGGAAGATCCTAATTAATAGTAGTTGAAGTATCTCGCATGTCAAGAATAAAATGCGGAAGAAGATGCAAAGATTCAATTAAAATTATCGGGAGCTTCGGGCAATTTCTTCATATCATATTCGTGATAATTGCGCTAATATAATTCATCTGTGTAAATCCACACTTATGCTAATGGTCTTACCGAACATATTCAATGACTTTTATTTCAATTTCTGTTTTTCTCCAAGGTCAGAGGCCAGCATTGAGCGAAGCCGCAATGCAACTTAAATAAGGATATGAAGGGAAAAGTTTTTTTTTTTTTTGTATTCCAGCACTATAAAATAACTTTTTCTGTTGCAAGAAATCGTTCATAATCGGCATTTTACGGCACAAATGATGACGTATTAGATTTTATGCCACCAATGATTGCGTCGTCACACATTCAGCCAATCGTAGCGAGAGAATCGGAGGGGGAGGTAGAGCTAAACGAAACAGCAGACTCGCACGATGTCAAATATCCGAGTCGTCACAGGGAAGTTGAATCGCGAAATTAAGTTTGAGTCTCTTATAACTGTGTAATGCTGTTATACAAAAAATATAGTACGCAACTCGTTTATAATGTTGCTTTTTTACAAATTTGAAAACTCGCTCCTAAAGTTACTCCTTTCCAAAACATGTACTCATGCAATAAAGTTTAACATTATAAACTAATTGCATAAACTACTATTGTCATGATCTTGTAACATCTTACAACATGCCTTCTATGTCATGAACACGGAATTCTTTTTTCTCGTTCGTTTCCGCGAAATTCCGAAAAGGAACTTTACACTCTCTTTAAAATACTGAAAATGATCCCAGAGCTTCTCTATAATATGCATACTATACCAGAAAAGCACAGACTTCGTCTTAATTGATCGCATCGCTACTTAAATCTCTTAAACCGACATCAAAGAGTCGTTAAACTGATTACTCAAGGGACAGCCTTTGAACGGAATTTATTAGAGAACAACAATTCCCAAACTAACTTTTGAAGAACCCTCTTCCAAAGGCTGGGCTTGGCGCTCTGGACGCAACTTGTAATGTCAAAGTTACGAAGCGTTCACGAAAATATCGGGAAAATTCTAATGAAACTCCAATCCTGGAAATGGTAGATGAGTTGATAAAGGAACAAGCTCTTCTTAAACAAATTCTTGAAACTGAGCAACTTCATGATGTAATTAATAGTGTAACATGCGTCTAGAAAAAATTACGTGTTAAAAAAAATGAAAGAAAAATCCTGCATAGAAGTCGCTTTAAATAACTTACCACCAAAAAAAACAACACCAAAGGGACTGCTTACCTGAAAACAGAAACAAACAAAATTAATTACAGGAAAAAAAATCGGCTTGGGAGTAAAACAAAGCTCAGTGAAACTCTGAAGTGCAAAATTTCAAAGATAGTTCAATGAAGCATGGAAAAGATTCCAAATACCAGCAAAAATTGATCTGCAACGAGGAATACAGAGCTCTTAAGAACTAGTAAGGTTAATTTTATAAGTATGCGTTTGTATTTACATAATTTCTTTATTTTAGCGACTACTTTCGCTGAAGCATAGGCGTCCGTCGCATAGCGAACAGACCCAAATCTTTTCACCTCATCGTAAATCCGTCTTCATCACCGTAATCAAACATAAATAAACAATTTCAAATGACTGGAAAAGAAAGCAAACGTCTTTGGCCTAAACATATAAATGAACATGTCCAGGGATGCCATACTCAAGAAACTACGCAAGAGATCGACGAACGGGTAAAGGCATACTTGACGACTCCACAGCAAAGTCCGCAAAAACCCCTCCGAGCACATGCCGGGGGGGGGGGGCGCATTTGAGATGCCTCTGCAGCCTCAGGAGGCAGCAAAGTGCACCCAGGAGACGAGACGAGAGGAGACGAGTATTTTCGAGAACAGCGCCTGCGCCCACTGTGTTTGCCAGAGTGTATTAAATCAAGGCAAAGCGGTGCAGCGCCGCGATGCGCCCAACGGCGCCGCTGCCTATAGCGAAGAGCTGCACCGCCTCGGGGCCGTTCCCCCACTTCATCCGGAGGCCAGCCGTCGCCCAGCCCCGCTCGTCCGCCTCGCCAGCAGCCCCCGCTCGCGATAGGGCGACGCGAGGGCGCGAGAGGCGTCTCCACAGGTATTTCTTACGCTCAGGAGCGTAGAAGAGGATTATTGGCAATTACGAACAGTGGCGGTCGTTAGCCAAAGTAGGATTGCTCGTTCTGGAAATAATTTAAAGTAAAGATGTACTTTTAATGAAATGTTAGAACTAACTACAAACAAAAATTGGAATGGGATACAGTGAGTGAATAAATATTATCAGTATTTTAAGAAAAGCCAGAGAGGTTAAGTCAAAAAAAAACTTAATTGCCATCCGTTATAAGAAAGAAAATTTAACATATTCTTCTGCTCGTTTCTGAATTCAATTCTTTGTGCACAACAAATTAAATTACAAATAATAATTAATAAATAAATAATAAATAATAATAAATAAATTAATTAATTAAATAATAAAATATAAATAATAATAAATAATAATAAATAATATAATAATAAAAAATAATATAATAATAAATAAATAATAATATTATATACTAATAAAAACAATTTGTAAGTTCGCAAACCCGACAACATGTCTTCATAATCCATCACAGGCAAATTATCAATTTTCCTTTTGTTCAGGACGATTTAGTGCAGTCGATCACTACTTCCTCCACAATTGTGCGTCCGCATCTAGTATGTCCCGGTTTGCATTGTCAGTCCTTGTGAAACGCGAGCCGACCCGACTATCACGTCAGAAGTACCTGTTGGAACCATTGTCATGTTACTTCCACGCATGAACCTATTCCTGTTTAACATTATCTGAGTTGTCATATTCATTCCCTATTGCCGACATCACCGTCCCAAGCAAATTCAGGGCTAACTTATTTCTTACTGCTCGATTACCGTTACGACTGCTACCTCACTCCCCCCCCCCCCCGACAACGCCCACTCCTCGAATTTATTCTCCACGTACGTAAGGTGATAGCCTAAAGCTAACACCAGCCAACATGCGCCACATTCATTACTTTCGATCAGACACAACCAAGCGCCTTCCAGTACAAATTGAAACAGCTAACCCAAATTCATAACCCGCCGTCGCCATTTCCAGCATGTTGCCGCCTACTTCCCCACCCACACCATAAACGCTGTCCCTACCCTTCCCCTTCGTCACCAGTATTTTTTTTTTTGCGAGACTTCCCCGCTTGCGTTACGGCCTGCAAAAAGACGCGAGATCCCAGGCCGGGCTGGCGCGGCAACGTCCGCCCCAGGCAGAAAGCGGAATTCCTTAAATAACCGCCCGCCTTATATAAATCCGCCACGGAGCGAGAGGGCGGAGGGCCGCTGCGTCGTGCCGCCGCAAAGACCAACCAAAAATGCTACACTGCCGAGCGCGCCGCGTGTCGGGCGGCCTGAAGCCACACACGTGATGAACACGCGGCGGCCCAACTCAAAACAGCGACGAGGGGCGGTTGTTGCATCGTGTGCATTGCACTTCGGTTAAATTCAATGAAGTCTTATTTGTACATCAGGGAGGACAGTGATGCTCAAGCTCCCGATTTCGCGTGCAGCGGCCACAGAAATCAAGTGTCAACGGGACTAAATGTTTTTAATCGAAAGTGTATGTAAGATTAGATATCGCGCTATGCACTACTTGGATAGGATGAGGCCCGAAATGCATCGAGAAAATCGGTCATGACAGAAGCGGCATGTGCTGTGTGACATAGATCAACTCTGAAGTAGGCAAATGCCCAAGGATAAGTGTTCGATTTGAATTATAGTATAGAGTTTAATTGTAGTAAAAGTATTGTAGAATAAGAGTGTATGTAGATTAATTCTTTCGTAAAATACAGAGAAAATTAACAAATAGTATAATCAT
>BOPP01000123.1:1462342-1473789 GCA_017312745.1 Gryllus bimaculatus | reverse complement strand
CGGAGGCGAGGGCGGAGGCGAGGGCGAGGGCGAAGGCGAGGGCGGAGGAGAGGGCGGAGGCGAGGACAAGAAGCGCAGTCCGCACTTGCCTCGCGCTTCCTCCCCCTCCTCGGTGCGCGGGGGGCGGCTGGGCGCATCGTGCGTCCCTTTAATTGAGTGTCGGCGCGCGGGGCAGATAACGTGAACGGCAGATACGCGGGAGGGGGGAAGCAGGCTTATCTGCGTCGATAGAGAGCGGGGCATCTCGGAAGGCGATCGCTGGAATACGCAAGTGGCTCCGAGGGCACGCCGAGGGCCGCCGTGAGGCTGGGAGAGGGGGGGGGAGTATTGTGGCGGATGTTTCCGACCTCTCATCGGCTTACGTTTCCACTGCAGGCCAACGGACGTTGCCAAGATTTCTACAGATGTTTTAGCCTACGTAACGTTTAAACATTGCGGACTCTATTACATAGAAGACTAGTGGTTTGTATTTCTCTCGTTTCGGCTTTGGCATTCAATACACACTGCTCTTTCTAGTCATGAAGACGATGTAATTTTCGTACTAATACCTAAAACGTACACTTCTTAGAAGCAACGTTAATTGCCTTGTTATTTTAAAAAGTATCCAATAAAATCGGTAATAATAAAATGTGATTAAACAAATGGGATATTTTATGTTCACTATTTTGTGTACTAATCACTGGAAGAGATGTGATTAACAACACAAACAAATTATTCTGTACGTTACAAATTCTATCTTTATTTAAATCCTTGATTTGACGCAATCTCTTCGTCCCGCAATGTAAATTAGTCGCCAAATTGGGCATCTCTTCTGCTAATTTCATCATTTAATCGGTCGATTCGGTGAACATCATCAACACCGACCGCCCCATATCTCACCCTCGCCCATCCACCTTTGAACTTCGTAAGTGCGAAATAAAAGCGAGCGTGTTTCATGTACCGTAAAACATTCAAAATCTGACATTTGCACGTCTAGTGCACGCCGTAAGACACTACATAAAACATCCTTTCCCTCCTGACACCGGGTGGTGTGTGTGTGGGGGGGGCGCCCCGCTCCGCCCCTGCGCCATCCCCGCACCGTGAAAGGGGGGCGTTTCCGACGAGGGGTCGTCGACCGGCGCGGGGCGCAGCGTGGCGCGCGCCGCGAGGGGTGGAGAGGGCCGCTGGGCAAAGACGGCTCCCCCAGCGCCCTCCCTTCTCCCGCCCCGCCCCGCCCCGTGTTGCGCCCAGCGCCGAAGAAGGATGGGCCCCGGTGAGTGAGATACGGCTACCCTGCATCCACGCGCCCGCCACCTCCAGGAGCTGCGTCCCGATCGGCAGCAGCGCTGCCCGTTCCCTTGCTGATTAAATGGAAATACGAATTGGACAGCCTCTGCCCTAGAACTATGAACGTGATCGAGAATTACACTGGCTCAATTACACAACTTGCTTTATTATATTCATGTGCGATGCTAAGCAATTATGTTGATTGAGGTCATAAAAGTTCACTTATTCGAATAGATTTTATATAATTTATCGTAGAAATAATGTAGATACTGCACTTGCTCCTTTACTATACAGCAAAATTATTCAAATCCATAAGACATATAACAGCTAGTATGTCAGGAGCGCCTCAGACCTTTCATCCAATGGGTATTTTTTATTAGCGTCATGTGTGAGGGAGAGCGAGCGAGCGAGAGAGCGAGAGAGCGAGAGAGAGCGCGAGAGAGAGCGAGAGCGAGAGAGCGAGAGCGAGAGCGAGAGAGCGAGAGCGAGAGAGCGAGAGCGAGAGAGCGAGAGCGAGAGCGAGAGAGCGAGAAAGCGAGCGAGAGCGAGCGAGAGCGAGAGAGCGAGCGAGAGCGAGAGCCAGAGAGAGAGAGCGAGAGAGAGAGAGACTGTGTATACGACAATTATAAGAAATTATTACATATTAGTCATTCAGTAAACAATTCTCTTACAGTTTTACTTCTATAACACCTACACTGTCCGTCAGCTGGAAATTAGCAGATATTGCAATTCAGAGGCGCAACTTCACATTCATTTTTTCTTCACCTTCAAGTACTTTGATATATACATATTATGTTTGACGTGTGATTTCGTGGACCGTTCTTGTGAATTCGTTCTCCTTAGAAGCGCGACAATATATAAAAGATGCCCAAACAACAACAACAAAAAGTTACAGTCAAGACTTTGTGCACCAAAGTTCACAGAACTCCTCAACTTTTCGAAACGACTCTTCCGCTTTTGATTCCGCCCTAGCAACTGCGAGTTCCCTCGCCCCAGCAACGGTCGTGAGTCACCGCCAACGGCCTGGCCTGGCTTGGCCTGTCCACCCAATCCTCGTTACCAGCTACACCTTTGTACGAGCCGGACCCCACGGCTACGTACAAGCGCCCGAGAGAAATGCTACAATAGGCGAGACGCCAATACTTGCATGAAAATTGCGGTAAACAACGCCAAAAGCGCGCCGAACGGCTACTGTGCTTTCTGACCATGTTCTTTTCTCCATTTTCAGATCAGCCATAGATGTCCGAAAGGGTAGGAATGGCTCCACAGCAGGGAAGTGTGGCGGCATTCCACTACTGCGGCCACACGCCCCTGCGCTGCAAAGCACCTCGCAACCAGCTACACAGCGACCGCCCGGCGGTGGCCCATTGTAGCGACAGCGCACCTCCAAATAACGCTTGTCCTCACCCGACCTTGCGCCAGCACGGCAGACGCGAAACACGACAACCGTCAGGAAGAATGACAACAATTTTAAACCTCTACATAATGTAGTCACTAACACTGAAAATGCTAAATACTAATGCTTGTCCTGGTTGAATTCTGGGGAAATTTATTGACTGTTCCAAACTATTGCGTTCTACAACAAATTAAAAGTAATTTTAAATGGATAATTTGTTTCGAATGCAGGAAACTCCTCTAAACTTGATATCGCGACGAAGTCCAGACAATTCCATTCATAGCAGGTACTTCCCACATTAACAAATAGTAAATTTTTTTAAAGGAACTGAAAAGCTATTTTGCTCTTATGTCCATCTCGTATTTAATTCGTTCAGAGCGCTCTAATAATAAAATTCACCTAGACGACAAACCCCTGCGAACAGAAGCTTAACAGATTGTGAGCACAACTCCATTAAAAACTCCATTTTACTTGAGCAACTACTTGTAGTGCAAGATACTATCGATTATCAATAGCCCAAATAAAATTACTTAGTTCACGATCAGTTTTTGCGGTACAACGCGGGAACGTGCAAATTAATACACCAACACTCAGAACGTGAACTTACATAAATTTCTAATGGCATGGTTGAAAAATTTAGTTTGCCTCAAAGATAATAATGATAATGATGATGATAATAATAATAATAATAATAATAATAATAATAATAATAATAATAATAAAATAATAATAATGATAATAAAATAATAATAATAATAATGATAATAATAATAACAAATCTATATTTATTCATAACATTAATAAATACAGATTAATTAACAGCACCTCAGGACTGTTTTAGACGAGGCTCCTTCCATACATCAACAAACCCCTCCCAGCACGTCTTCTTGCTTTCTGCCTCCACCACCACACATCCACGCCATTCGGGCCTTGTCGCCGAACCAACGCACGGTTTCTTTGCGTCGCCATCTTTGCCCTCCCCCCACCCCCTTCGGATCCACCGTCTCCTTGCCGAGGACGCGGCCCGATTCCTGGAAAATGGCTGGGCCCCTCCCTTGCCGCGTGGCCCGGCGCCGTCATTAAACGAGATCGGAAACCCTCAAAGGATTCGCTGCGGCGGAACTTCACCCCTTCCACCCCCCGTTTCCCCCCCTCCCCGGTCCAACGCGGAGGCGCTCGAGCACGTGACCTCGAAAACGAGCTGGGCCGCGCCCGTGAAATTGCCTTTAAGAGCTTTGTTTTTGCGGTGCCGCCGCGCGCCGTCGCCGGTCGCATCCGCCGACGCGGTGAGGAAATGCGACCCGAATTTCCAAATGACGGAGTGGGAACGTGGGCGGTTCCGTCGCCTCGCGTGCGATTTGATCGAGAATTATCTTTCTTTCTACGACCGCGGTAAGAAGGGAAGAAGAAATCTCCGACGTTGGAAGTCACTGGAAGTTTATGGTATTTGGACGAAACGTTTCTCATTAAATTTGCAGAATTAATAAATAATATATAATAATAATAATAAAAAATATAATAGTAATATAATAATATAAACTACACTCAATAATCTTAAAATATATTAATAATATAATAATAAATGGATTGCGCAACTCTCGTTGATGTGCATAGAAATGAGCAGAATCAAAGAATTGACTGATATACTAAAACAATATAATAATCAATAGATCGTTTCGCTCTACCACATGTATATTATTTTAACTCTCGACAGTATCTTGTGATATATTTACCTATTTTTTATATGATTAGTTGTCTCACGTCTATGTAACAAAAGTAGATCAAGTTAATATTGATTTTTCGAACTCAGATATCTATAGTTTGTTATCTAGTGTATCTTCATATATATATATATCGATGCTTGTTCTAATTTTATACTCTGTCGAAAGATAGTCTTAATTACGCACTATTAACAATAGTGAACATATGTTTTTGTGTCAAAGAGACAATAGAAGATAAAATAACTAAACAATTTGATTTTGGTAGGTGCTCCTTTTTTGTCTGATGTGTTAGCGAGATTGCAATCCCAATTTGGATAAATTTAATAATGTGAAAATGAGTCTTAAAGAGAACTCTTTCTAAGACACTCAAGTGTTTTTGAATGGAGTTTAAATATAATGAATACCGTATAGGAGGCGCGAGCGGACTCATGTGTGATATTCAACGGATCAGCTACGAAGAGGGTGCTAGAGTATCTCGTGTCAATGGTCGAAAAGTCAGTCTAGATGAGAAGAGAGCAAGAGTGCGCAATAAGTCACGCGTACGACTAAACGAGCACACTCTATTCGTATTTTCATTGCTCAGAGTAATATATAATCGTCTCTAATGTAATGAGTTGTTAGCAGAGACTAAAGCGCGCAGTTGTACAGGTGCAGACTCTTTTGTACTGATCCATGAAAGATAGATAGTTACCATAATAAGAAGAGTATAGGGAACTTAGAATCAGATTAACTTATTAATACATATGTTATGATATAATGTCTAAGATGATCGTTTATACGCGTATTGTTTTGTAGATGAGTAGTAAGAAGTGCTACACGTACTGTTTCTCAAGATCGAACGGCATACAAAATATAGACGCGACGTGAAAGTTGTCAGATAGTGTTGATCAATCACTGAAAGGCAAAGTGTAGACTGTAGTTCGCTCGTAAAGTACATAACTCAAGACACTACCAGACGAACAGAATTATCCGCAGCATATTTAATGCAGGTCACGACAGTGGGAGATGCTTGTTTGATAAGAGTATAACGGGCGTAAATATAACGTTATTCTCTAAATGATTACGTGTGAAATCTGAAAGATATATAGTTACTAGTCGCTCACATTTGTAGCCTCCTTGTGTATATATTGTGGCTACGTGCTTCAGCCTTTCTTCACCTTGATACTAGTCTTTTGTCTTATACGGCTATGTTTCACGTATAATGCATGCATTGATGAATGCACTGGACGCTGGTGACACGGTAAATATATCGTAAAGAACGGTGCCTTAGAACAAAAAGATCGATAGTACCAGTATTAATTCCGCTAGAAGAGTGGTTTAGTAACACTCGAGTCATATTGAACAGTAAAGAATACTGTACGAGCAAGCGCATTTTTCGTCGCAATATTATTTTTTCCCTCAGTATAAAATATGTGCTCGATATGGAAAAATCATTGTGTGTCTCGCTAACAGCAGAAACAATTTGGATGCTGTGTGACACTGCAACGTGTCTGAAATGAGTTGCATATCTATCTCTCTTTCTTCATACGAGCACCTATATGCACAGACTTACAGTCGATTTAGTGTGCTAGTTTATACTAAAATACTTTGCACGCTCTATAATCGAAGTTCCGTCGAGTTATCATTTGAACTGAAGTATGGTGCGTTTCTGTTCTCTTCGTAGTAATACTCTTGCGACTTTAGCGATTTTTCGTGGAATTCGGTGTCAGGGCTGTGTGGTGAAAGTGTTGTTTTCAGTCCATCCAGCATTAACCAAGTCTGACAGTTGCTATTCTTCAATTTGTGAAGACTGAGCTTTAATCGTGAGATTTACAGAGTTGATAAGCCTTATCTTTTCGAGTACACTCTCCCAATGTAATATGTATGCTAATAGACGAAATGAGCGCCCTCTTAGAGTGTGGTCTCGCATAAAGAGGGTTTCGCTATCGGTACGGGTCACTATCAGATCGTCCTACGGGATTTGGTATTCTAGTAAAGCGCGTTGGCACTCCTCTTCTTCTCTTGATATCTTATCATTTTTAAATCTGGTGTTAGTAGACTTACATTTTTCTGACATTGTCTCATGATTTCTTATTGAGAAAGTGTTCCGGCTTTAGTATGATATAGTACGGATATGTTACGAGTTGGTGGCAGTGTATACATCTGACCGGCTATACATCACAGTATAGAAAAACATGGAATGGACATGATATAGTAGAAGTATAGACGACGAGGAGGTACAGCAACGTACATTCAACGCATATTGCTCTAGACAGTGTACTTAGTCGAGAGAGACCGCCAGCCCTATATCAAAAGTTTACGACGTACTCTCTCTTAGAATAAATATAAGAGTCTATTAATTGTTATTAGATAAATGTGAAATAAAATATACAATGTTTGTTTATAGATATAGTATAAGGTTATAGAGTGTGTCGTTTTACCTACTCATGCGAGTAGTTTTGTCAAGTACTTTTATGATCAGAGTTTTAATAATATGAAAATGGGATCACTATATGGAAACCACTCTACAAAGATGTAGGAGAATATACTTATAGCTAACATTTCAGTTGATTCTAATAAATCAAGTCCCAAGAATGACATCGATTTCTTATTTGAGTAAAGGTTAATAATTAAGAATCATTTACGATTCTAAAAATTGTTTCATTATTTGCTTAAACTTGAAGGAATCAACAGCAACCGACAGCAAATCAAAATAAATTAAAACCGTATAACAATACTATGGTTACATCCTACTCGTTAAATTGTATCGCATTACACATCAAACATGACAAAACTAGTAGAGCTAACAACATATTCTTGCTCTAACAAGCACTACTTGCAAATTACACATCAATAAGTGCTTGATGACTGCGTATAAAAAAGGAATTTAATTCTTCGCATTCTCATTATGGTTTAACACAAATGATCACATTTTTAAGTGATATTACAGGATCGTAAAGCAAGACACGCCCTAAATTGGGCGGTGGGACTTTTTATACATATATATTTATTTATATAATCTGTCATTTCACATTAAATAACAATAAGTTACTGCAAGAAAAAAAAGAAATTATAAATTTAAATGAACGTATAATAAATATCATTAATCTCTGGTTTATTATTTTACAGGATTGCCAGACGGCTTTGGAAACCCTCTTCCCAATGTTGTAAACGCGTATTTTTGCAAATTGTGGGGTTAAAAAGAAAAAAAAATTGATTAAACTCTATTTATGAAAATACAATATATAATCATGTAAGGCTATACGGACCCTTTCGAATTTGATTCTCCCCCGAACACTCCTTGCAACTAGATCCACCATTTTGTTGGTGTAATAATTATATTTTCTTCGTGTTAATTTAAATGAACTCTATTTAATTTTACTAAATTTATTCGGAGTATTTTTAATATTCAGAAATTTGTAATGTTTAAAGTACATTAATTCTCTTTCAATTAAATTGAATGGATTGTGGCTGAACATTCTTTTTGATCTGTTGCTCACATTTTTAATCGTACAATCTTTCCTTCATTACTTCAGCCCTCTATTACCAATACGCCTTCTCTTCACAATATAAACTGACAGATAATAAAAAACGTTTCGCGGTCACAAGTTAACAGGAATGCATTCATAAAATTAGCTGCAAGTGCCTCCTAGTTTTTCTCGAAGAATGTTCTCAGGAAACATACGCGCAAGGCAGCAGAACGAGATAGGAGGAACCGCAAGAGCGGGAGGGAGAAGAGAGAGGCGGGAAGAGGGAGAGAAAGGAAAAGTCGCACCGCAAGTGCAAAGAGCGTTTACTCAATTCAAGTAGCTCACTACAGAGTTCAGCTAGTTTCACTGAACCGGTGTAACTCGTTTATAAAGTTAGTGCTTCTTGTAGCAAGTGGAAGCAAAAAACTAATTCCCACCGAAACTTCCCAACAAGATGCTGAATCTTGGGCACGAAAGCACCCGCTCCAGTGTGATACTAGGGCCTTTTTTTGTTACCTCAATTTCATGTTCATTTATTGCAAGAGTAACTCTTAGAATAGTAAAACAGTTTCTAAAACCGCACGTCACTTGGAAGTTAAAACTCCTCTAACACCAGCAAACCAACGGTATATTAAACATATCTCATCAATGACAAAATGTTCATTGGTCGAAGGTAAGCGAAGGAAAGAAGCACTTTTCGGAGTTTTCTTCAAATATTCAAATATTGTTTTTTTAAAAGGCACAAAAAAATCAGACCACTAAACGTTCTTGCGAAAGAGAGTGAAGGTTATTCAAGCTTCAAGCTATCTATTCTACTCTAAGATCAAAGCAGTTCCTTTCATTAATTACGACCGGTATATTTTTTTACCCAAATACAACATTAGTAATTATTATTACTATAGATGACTGCCAACTCAGAGAAAAAATTAAAATATATTTGTAGCTACTTTCTTTTCTGTTACGCATGAGAAACCTCTTTCACAGAGTTGTTCATTTCTTAATATTTCTTTCTAAAAGCGAAACTCAACCCAATTTACGGCAAATAAATTTTTCGAAATTCAATAACCCGCCTATTTGGCCATTGGTTTGTGGCAGCAAAGCACGTATCATAAAATGTATCCCTACCTGAAGAAAAACATCGCAACACTAAAAAGGCGGCCTCGGCGATGGAGGGACGAAGCCAAGGGAGTTTCATGGATTGGCGGCGCCCGCTGCGGCGAATCGCATTAAACGAGGGGATCAGTGCCGCGGGAGGAACGTGCAGGCGCGAAAATCGACGGCGCGATCGAGAGCAGGCAGCTCGCTGGGAGCGGGCGGAACGGGCGAGCAGAGCGGGGGGACGGTGGAGGGGCGTGGGGTTAGGAAGATAGGTGACAGAGTTACACGCGGTTGAAATGAGGGAAAGAAAGGGGCAAGAAAGCCGCGGGTGACAAGGGCGGGGGTAAGCGGGGAAGTGGAAAGGGCAGGTTAAGTGCGAGGAAGCGGAGAGCACAGCAAGGAGAGTTGGGATGATGCTGGGGTGCAAGACCGTTGGGGCGGTAAAAGGTGGACAGGGAGCCGGGCAGTGATTGGGAAGTCAGGGTGATAGATAGGGAGAGATGGAAGTGGATGCAACGGAGCCGACAAAGAGGCTGCGCGGGTGATTTTTGGAGCACGAGCGGAGTTGCGTGGGTGAGTGGGGGGAAACGAGTAGCGACTTCCAAAGAGAGGGGAACGGACGGGACAGACGCGGTAAAGATGGTGACGAGGCAGGGCGGAGCGAAGCTTAAAGGGAGGCGGGTGAGGGGAGGGCAAGGCGGGGTGGGGCAAAGGCAAGGTGGGGCAAGGCGGGATAGGGCAAGGCGGGGGCGGGCAAGGCGGGGGGACGGCGGGAGGGGGAAGGGCGGGTGAGGTGCAAGTCCGAGGGGGCACGGTGGGGGGGGGGGGAAGGCGGAGGTGGGGGCAAGGCAGAGAGGGGCAAGGGGGGCGGGGGGCAACCGTGGGGGGGCACGAGGGTGGGTGTGGGGCAAGGCGGAGTGGGGCAAGTGCGAAGAGTGGGGCAAGGCCGGGGGGGGGCACGGTGGGGGTGGGGGAAAGGCGGGGGGGGGGCAAGGCGGGGGGTGGGGGCGGGAAGGCGGGGGGGACGTGGGGGGTGGGGGCAAGGCGGAGGTGGAGGGGCATGCACGGGGGTGGGCTAACGAACAAACCTACCTTTTCTCTTTTTGCGACCGGAATGGCTGCAACTGTACATCTTACTACTAGAAAAAACGTAGGTTAAACGGCCCTCAAACAATGAGATAGGTGCAAGTGTGTAAGTGTGTGGGGTACCGGACCATTAAGTACGGCGTGCAACAAGGTCGCTTTCCATCTGTGGGGGTGAGACAGTAATGGCGCCAGGGATAGCCGGCACAAGGAAATTATCTCCTGTTCTCTCATTCCCAAGAATTCCTTGGACTCCCATCTTTATTGCTCATTTGAGGAGAACTTCGTCCCTTGACATGAGGCAACATAGGCGCATCGTACACGATATTGGGCGAAATGATCTAAGTAAAGGAGAGGTTATAACGATGAGAGAAGAACCGCAGCTATGGGGTGAGACACATGGTATGTTGGGATCACCTAGGCTGGCGGTGAAGACCAGAGACCATACAGGCGAACGAGCGTGTTGGTGTTGGGGACTGGGCCCAGCTTCTCCATGCCATTATCAAACTGTATTTTCCTTTGATGAAGATATAAGCCTACAGACGATTTTTTAATAATAGAAAAAATAGCTTATAGTGTGCAGAGTGTGAGGGGGGTAAGGTGCTGTTTCTGTTCAGAATGGCATAGTTTTTGCTGGGCTATCCTTGCTGTCGCATTTACTTTAACAATGTGCGAATAACCCTCGCCACTTGTCGTTCTCGTTAGAACACCCCATATGGCCCACCAATATACTCCCAAAGAATTTTGAACTTTTGCGGTGTGTTGTATGAAAGTGTCGGAGAATACGTACAGAGAAAGGTAAGGAACAAGTGGTAGAAATGGCGTGCTGATCAATACCCGTTGTAATGAGTACTGCTTCCTGCATCCGCCGGAGCAACGCCTGGAGAAACCCATGAAACGACCGGCCGCATTCTACGGGACCTCTCAAAACACTGACCTGCTCTCTAAATACAGTTAGTTGCAAGTTTCGAAAAAAAATCTGACGCTTCGGAGGCTCGAAGTGCTACGAACAGATATCGATTTGCATCCAGACGGCTCTCCTAGCCGGGGTCCTCATAATTAATACAGTGTTGAATTATAACTGCTTCGCGTGCCTCGCATTTATTAGTGAAAACGATCTTCGCCACACTAGGCGGAGGTCCCCTCGGCTCGCTGCCGAACCTTCTCACCCAGCGCCGCTCTGGTCCGCCGTCGCCCTGCGGAGCGCTGTCGGAACAATTTTACTGGGCCCCAACTCGGGCTGTGTCAGGGAGCGGCTGAATGGGCTTAGCGCCAGGCAGACGACTCACGCCGCGCCCTGGCGTGGGGCGGGGCGAGGGCGCGGAGAGGCGGGCGCGGGGCCGCGGCGCGGCGGGGGTCGGGGCGGGCGGCGGGGCGCGGCTGTGAATGTAGAGGCGAATGCAGACGATCAATGTTTGGAGGGGAGGGCCTGTT
>BOPP01000123.1:1443666-1456048 GCA_017312745.1 Gryllus bimaculatus | reverse complement strand
CGGGCGTCTGGAGGCGAGATCGGCGTGCGGTCAACAACAAACGGCGGCCAGACGGCGTGAAACGGCGTTAAGCCCCGGAAAGGGCGACGTCCCCGACTGGCCCTCTCGGCGGCCTGCCGGGCGCTGGGGCGCGCTTCTCGTAATTATGCTAATGGTAACCCCAGCCTCTTTTGACTCGGATTATCCTAGAGAAAAGCGAATGTGTTCCACGCCGAAAAAAACCGCCGCTCGCGCCAGCGGAATGTCTACGAGGGCCGTGTGTGTCAGTAAAACGAGTTTACTCCGAATAGCTCAAAATAATCTTATAGAGATGAGAAAAAACCCTTCCAAACATGAGAAATGTTGCACGACACGCATAGGCAACCTGGTACAAAGTTAAAAATAGAATAATTGAATCACTTTGAAATTCAAATATGTGTCAGCTATAAATAGTGCGTACCCATACATTCCTACGGTTTAAATTATACAAGCTGTTTACGCATACAATGCAAACACACTTCTCATGGATTTTATTTCTCAGCAGGTAAGTAGTCATAGATAAGTTAATGAGAACAACTTAATTAGCGATTCCCAAGAATTGCAAGAAAACCTTGAATTTCAGCGACATATTTAGCACATACTCATTATTAAAAGGCATTGTTTGTGTGCCATCAACACGTTATAATTTCACATTCTTACTCAACCCAATACGTTTTAATGAACTCTAATGTTATATTTTAAGCAACATAAGATACATGAAATGCTCGTGGGACATTGATCTTCTTAGCTGTTCTCCATCACTTTTTGTATTCTTAATATATTACTTTGTTACTGAGCCAGAAATGCGATGTTTTCATACAATACGATAATAAAATACAATACTACTTTAATACGTCAAAAGAAATGTGAAGGTTGGTGTTTTAAAAACTCATTTTGGAACATTGGACATCAATTAATACAAATTCAAACGGTTATATGAATTCAATGACATTCCTAATAAAGGAAATAAAACTTTAATTAAATAGGTCATAGTCAATTACTATTCGGAAAATAAAATTCTAATATTTATTAAACATACCTATGCTTATCGGTTGAGTTCGACATTTATGCACGTTTCTTCGATGAAGTATTTCCAAATCGTTTTCATCTGTACACATTCCATTATTGTCTACAGATAAGCTACTTTCACAACTGATACCACCATCCCTATTCCACGCCCTTCTCTTGCCTTCATCGCATCTGCCCGAATTCCCAGCAGTTGCAGCGTCCGTTAGGAACGAGGCAGCGAGGCCAATACTTAGCGAGGTTTTAAACCTTTAAACGGTTTCGATAAAAACATCGATTTTCCCCCACCTCGATGTACTCTTTCGATGTTTTGTTCGTTGATAAAAAATTCCCATAATCACATTTTTGTTAAATTATGATATCTTATTTTAACTGATGACACCGCTGCCTGTTTATGTGTTCGAACCAAACAAACAAACGCCGTTTGTTCTACCTTCATCGAACAGACTGCCCCTCGCTCGAGGTGATCCTGTTGTCTTAGTTTTCTCATATTTCGCACATGGAGTGGCGATTTATAACTACATTTTCAGTTAGATTTTAACTATACATTAATATACTATTTCAAATTAAATTTTGTTGCACACGAAGGTTACTCAATCAATTTTATTAACAACATACATAGTTTTGGGCGATGTATTATTATACAGAATATTTCAAATCGGTATATTATTACTTGGATATTTTATTATATTTTTGAGTGACTTTCACAAAACCATTTTCATTCAATGTGAAAGTTGTTAAGCTTCACGTATTAATGGAGACGACTGCACATTACAAACGACTGTTTATATACAGCAATCTACCGAATAAAGCGACGTATTAAAATCGAGGTTTTCAAGAGTTTTCGTTTGTTCCCTTTTTTATTTGGAAAAACTATTTGAACGTTTATGTCAGAATTATGTTATTAGTAAAAAAAATTTGTATAATATCGTACTCGTGTATACACTCGGGCCTTAATGTCTGGCGGAACGTGACGGAATGGCGATCCAGTACCTCGGGAAGGACTATTAAATTTTATTCTAGATATATAACTATTTCTATTAAATTAATAATTATTCATTACACTACATAATAATAAATAATATGTAGTAATAAATATATAATAATAAATATATATAATAATAAATCATTACACTACAAAAATAGTAAACAATATAACAACAAATGTTTATTATTTAACTCAAATCTATGACGGCCCCCTCCAAAATGACCGTCTGCATTCGCCTCTACATAACAGCCGCCGCCGCCGCCGCCCCGGGCGCCAGGCGCGCTAGTCGTCCTGGCGCAGGCCCATTCCCGCTCCCTGAAGTGGCAGTAAATTGTTCCGACAGCTCCGCAGGGCACGGCGAGGGGGGAGAAGGTTGGCAGCGAGGGGACCTCGCCTAGTGTGGCGAAGATCGTTTTCCTAATAAATGGAGGCTACGCCGAAGCAGTATAATTCAACACTGTATTAATTACGAGGACCCGGCTAGGAGAGCGGTCTGGATGCAAATCTATATCGTTGCGTAGACTTCGAGCTCCGAAGGCGTCAGATTTTTTTTTTGAACCTTGCTAAATAACTGTAGAGAAGCAGGTCAGTGTTTTGAGAGTCCCGTAGAATGCGGCCGGTCCTTACCGGTCGTTTCATGGGTTTCCTCCTGGCGTTTTCCGGCGGATGCAGAAGCAGTACTCATTACAACGGGTATTGATCAGCACGCCATCATACCACTTACTCCCTTACCTTTCTCTGTACGTATTCTCCGACACTTTCATACAACACATCGCAAATGTTTAAACTTCTTCGGGGAGTATATGGTGGGCATATGGGGTGTTCCTAACGAGAACGAGAAGTGGAGGGGATTCCCACATGTTAAAGTAAATGCGACAGCAAGGATAGCAGCAAAAACTATTGCCATTTCTGAACAGAAAATGCACATATACATTTTTTTTAAAATCGTGTAGCTTATATTTCAGAGAAGTGGCCCAACGGTCGTTGGTCCGAGCCAGGAATCACCATAGGGTTCTTGACTTAATGTGTACATGCGATGATGCTCATTAAGGGACGATTAATGAGAATAAAGATGGAGAAGAATCTGGAATGAGAGAATTCCTGCGGTATCCTGGCTTTGTACCCAAAGATGGAAAGCGACCTTGCTGCACGCTATGCAATGGGCCGTCCCACACACTTACACACTTGCACCCTATTCATTTGTGAGGGTCAACCTACGTCAAGTGGAAGATTACAGCTGCAGCCATCCGGCGCAAAAGAGAAAGGTAGGTTCGTAGGGTAACTGTGTTTTCATTGGGGCCCTTTCATAATATTAAAACTTTGATGAAAAGTAATCAAAATGAATGTGGAAAGAAACTATAAACCTTGAAATTAAAAAAATTTAATGTTTTTCACATTTATGAAAAAATACTGATATTATTCGGGTGTGGAAGGGGGGGGGGGGTCAGCTGAGGCACTTCGCAAATGCTAGTCTGCTTATGCATTAATCCACCTGTATTGGAGCTGCAATGGAAAACCCCCACGCATGCTAACTAGCCGAACACTTCAAAACTACAATTTCAAAAATTGTAGTCTACTAACAAATTAAAAATAAGAATCAAGAGGGCCACGCGCCAGAATACCAAATGCCCGAGACGACCTGAAGTTCGTCTGCACCGAGGCGAAACCCTCTTGCACATGGCTCAGTCGAGAAGAAATGTCGGGAGGTTCTCGATAAATTCAGAATTTGTAGTAGCTCGTTAAAATGAAGAGCAACGGCCAATTTATCAGGAGAAACAACTTTTCGCACGCTACGAATTGCCGCTGAATGCAGAGATTACGAGGTGGAGAACAAATTTACTTCTTCAAATGTCAGGGATCACTTAAAGGTCACTTTTTTAGAACGAAAATAAACGCTTAATGTACTGCTGGAATGAGTTTTCGAGATAACGTGGCATTACACTCAAATGTTTTCTTTTGTTGGAGAAAAATGTTTTCATTTGTTACACATTTTAAATAGAATAATTTCGCGTTTCGGAAGACTAATGTTCTCTGCTGTTTGCTAACCTTTACATAATGTTACACATTAGTACTTCAAGGCACTTTTCGGTACGGTAACTTCATATTTACAGAGAGCACAGTACGTGAACATAGGCCGTTAATATGAAAATAGTAGGTGCCATTAAAAAGGAATCAATGTGCACAGGAATAAAATAATGTCAATGTTACACTATAATTAGAAGTTATTGAATACCAAACGCCGTGCATGAAATGCGGTTTTTCGTGCTTGTTTACTGTAAGCGAAACAGCTAATTTTTCAGTGTGCAAAACATCTGCAACGATTTGCAATTGTATGTCGTCTTGACGTCTTTTTTATTTACAAACAATAGTGTTACGACACAGACGAATCCATTTACTCTTGTATAAGTAAGTTATTTCTAGTTATTATATCTCTTATTTATATTCCTTTTCTTGGCGCACTGCGTTTCGCTCACGGCGTGTTAAACAATATTACTCGCAAAACGGAGCGAGGTGATTGCCGCACTCGTCTCTCCTCACTATGTTCGGACGACAAACTCGACTCGTGCGTGAATCCCCTGTTTCGCGCCCTTGTTACGTAAAATACCATTAAAACACTGTTTTAATTTCTCTTCCTACTAATGCAAAAAAACAGAATTATTTGACGCACGTCTGCACAACGTTTTCACAGTGAAAAGAAAAACTTCGACAATATTAACAGAAAAAAATTACACTGTCTCATGTTATCGAACAATTTAACGTGGAAAGGACGTGCTAAAATCAAAAAAACATCAAGATGTCAGTAGATATACATGTGGAAGGCGATCTTGAAAATATGGTTTAGTAAATTGTTTTTTATCTGTCTTTCTGCACTAGGTTGCGAAATCCTTAATATAAGTAGTTTATATATTTATTTCTTTTAACTTTTTTACGATTTTCAAATACACAGGGCGAACTTAATCCCGAAAAGATTTTAAAAATTTTCAGGAAACTGTGCGAAATAAATTACCGGTCAGAAAATAAATAAAAGATCCCCAATTAATTATGTTAAACCGCACAGGTATCCTTATCAATCGTACGAGAAAGATAGAGCAATATCGTTTCCACGACTTATGTCATTCGCTGAAAATCGTCCTTACTTTCGAATGGATATCCAGGGAGCGAAAACCGCATTCCGCAAGCTGGAGAGTGTGGGAGAGTGAGAAAGAGTTCGTGGACGCTCTAATGGGAAACGGGCGGCGCAGAGAAGGCGATAAAGAGAGTAGGAGCAAGACAGAGCGTCAGAGAGCAAGACGGAGAGAGCGAGCGAGCGAGAGAGAGAGAGAGAGAGAGAGAGAGAGAGCGAGAGCAAGAGAGAGCGCCAGAGAGCAAAGAGAGAGCGTGCAAGAGAGTGCCAGAGCAAAACGGAGAGAGGCGAGACAAGTGCAAGAGGGAGAATAAAAGAGAGCGCAAGAGACAATAAGAGCGCAAGGGAGACGCCAGGGAGCAAGAGGGAGTGAAGCGAGAAGAGAGCGCTGGTGAGAACGAGACGAGGGCAGAGCTAGAGAGAAGAGCAATGGGAGGGAGGGGAGGGGAGGGGAGAGGAGGGGAGACCGAGAAACCGCTTTTCCCCGATTTGGGCGTAGCGGCCAAGGCCACGTACGTGCTGTTTCGCCAGAGCGCGAGCAGCCAGCCGGGCCCACGCGCCGCTGCGCAGCTTAGGGCAGACGCGCGGTTAACCGCCTTCCCCAGGATTTGGAGCCAACTGGCAAGAATTGTTCACAGAGCGAAGTGCACTGTACACGAGAAATACCTGGTCTTTCCAGCAGTTTTCGTTTCTCCCGCCCACCCCTCTTGCTAGATTCTGGTAATGTGGTTGGTTGACCTAGTTGTTCCACGTGATTTTCCTCTGATTTTGAACATTATAATAGTTAAGTACAGTCAGTACTCAAAAGAAGTGAATAATTATATCTTCTATTCCGGGCCCGTGAAAAGCGTGCGGAGACAGTTCCGCGCAACCAAGAAAACCCAGTGTGTACTTTTTTTTTTCTTCCCCTTTTTAACGGTGTATTTGCTTTTGTTACTAACTTTTCACTGTCACTTACCCCGAATACTTATTTTTGTGATGAAACTAAAACTGGATAATACGAAAGTCAGTGTGACATTTACTAGTTCTGCGAAGATGTTCTACGCGTATCCCAGTTAATTCTTTCTGAATGTTTAAAATCTCTTTTAATAATATCCTTTCCTTATGATACTATGCCGGAAATTTACGGAAGGCAGCAAATTTACGATTTTCAGAATATCCTGATAATACTTATCCTCATAGGTACTGTCAAATTAGAAGAATATCGAACGCGCTATAAACTAAACTGGTTTTGGGACTGGTTTTCTTGGTTTTGGGACTATAAATTTGGACTGTGTGTGTGTGTGTGTGTTTTTTTTTTTTTTTTTTGTAATAAAATGAAGTACTAAACGAAAGTATTATTTTGAATGTCACCTCCATTTCAGCAAAACAACAACAACAAAAAATTGGCCAAGTCTTCCTCTATAAAGCCTTTAAAACTAACGTACCCTGATCATGAAAGAATACAATTTTTCTACGCTGTAACAGGCAGTCAGGAGTTGAGGGAACGATGTACTGGCCCCAGCATTTTTTGGAAGTCTGGCCGTCTCCTTTACTTATTTTATGCTGAGTGTGGTTCTTCGTTGTCGCAGTCAGCGTCTTGAGAGATAGTTTTGGGTGTGGGTTATAAATATACACTAAATATACACGAAATTTGATTCCCCACCGGAAAAAAGATGAACCGTTGGTATATACACCAGATCCATGGTACTGTAACAAGGAAACTTGTTACAGTATCGTGCATCTGGTATACCCCAACGGTTCTTTTTTTCCTGATAATATACTGATAGAGAAACAAAAAAATAAAATACAAGTAGAAAATTATATTATCTTATAAATAGGTTTGGGAGGGTGGTATTCGTTTAAGGGCAGCAACACTAACATAATTCGAAAAATGTTTTCGGTTGGACGTATTTAAAGTTGATTCCAAATGCACGAAAATCTTGATAAGTAGATCAAGAAATAAACATTACCAAAAATCTTCACAATTGTTATAATAATTGCAATAATTTGTTATAAAATAACAAACAGTACTAGAAACTCTTACATTTCAAGTTTCGCATGTGGATTAATGAACGAATTAATTAATTAATGGGGAATTTGGAATAGAAGAAACCATGTGTTTTTGGAAGAAAATTTAATACTCTATAGCTGAATCATTTAATATTTGATTCATTTTCTATTTTAAACTAGAAATTTATAAATTACAACAAATATGGTAACTTGAATTTATTTGCTAACACGCCGACCTTTTACTATCTAACAAGCATTATTTACTTTTAACATATATAAATTTACAAAAATCGAAGTAAGTCCTATTATTATTTTGAGGAGAAGAAGTGTAAAAAACATTGGAACACCAAATACAGTAAACATGTTCTAAGCCACGTTAGATCAATATGGGCTGCTCGTTGAGAGAGTACTAGCAAAATTAAACAAAACGTCCACAGAACAAAATTAATATTGTACTAATATTGTGCACGATAATCACCGAATCTCACCATAATAACGCGCCGCGTATAATTTTCGAAAACATCCGCGTAAGAGGAGGGAATTTTCATTCATCCATTATCGCGTCCCTTGCCGCAGATCATCGAACTTCAGGCAAAGCACCTGTGCGTCGTGTGTACGCTCGCACCGCGACCGGAAACTGCAATCTCGTCTGCGTAACGAGGCGCTATCAGACCCTCGCCCAACCAACCGGACGTCGAGTCGAGCTATGCGGAAACACGGCCACGGCAAAATATTAGCAGAGCGCCCGGCGGCCGACAAAAGCAAACAAAATGGCGACAACAAAGGTCGCGCTTCATTGTCCCCTCCCGCGCCCGCTATTCGCATTTAAACAATGCTTCAAGGGTATGGAACTAACAGGACTAACAATATTACTATAACAATATTACTTCAAAACAATATTACTAATTATTGTTTTATTTATTTACTAACAATAATTATTTACAACAATTTATTTACTAACAATACTTCAATAACATTATTACTTCTAAACACGTTTTTAACAAAGGAATGTTACTAAAGGAATTTTGTTTTAAGGCAATCTTCTAAAGAATTAAATGTCATATCATGAACATTACTCAATTATTATAGTTTGATTGCTTTCATCAATTTGGCCAGATACAAAATGTATTCCAAAAGCCACCATACTCACAATATTTTATACAACGAAAATAGGAAATTGACATGTTTAACTCCATTCGCAATAAAGGAAAACAAATATGTTGCTTTTTATAGTGCCTTTTTATGAGAAGTGGTAACATATTTTTTATAAGAATATATATTTTTATTCGCTCATTAGAACTAACTTGGCCAATTTTTTACTGCCTCGCAACTCATGAGAACAGTACTGTAAGTTCACCAAATCAGAGCTTTCCACTTGGACACTTTTCGGAAAACGCCGGAATCGCAACCGCGCGCCCCCACACACGCCCACTCACACACGCACGCAAGCATGTGCACACACACACACACACACACAAATTTAACTCTCCCTACGCCGCCAGACCAATTTTATCAATCTGCATAAACAAACATGGCCCCGTATAAATCGACGGCGAAGTTATTATTAGATCATACAAAAAGGCGCGCAATTTGACATGTACTCGCGACACCATGTGTAATTTTTCATTCCCCGAATGATGCACTTTATCGGGTAGCCGGCAACATTTTAATTAAATTTGCCTTTAGATACGCACTTACCGACAAGCAATACTTATAATTTACTTCCTTTCCCCTCAATTGATTCGTTTGTTCTGACGAACGAAATACATTGTGCATCCAAAACTGCGTTAATAGCATTAATTTTGATCCTCAGAAATACGGTCATTAATAATCATCCTGCTTCAAAATCATACACATGAAAACGACGTTTTTCAGACAGTATGTGAAACGATTGAATTTCTAGCCTCTCATAAAACACTTATTATGCTCATTTTCTTTTTCTCGGTTTCGAGAATACAGCTTTTAAATTAAAACGCGAAAGTGACTACTTCAGGGTACAAGTAACAGCGAATTTTCCAAGGCCTCCTACCCTGGGCGTAAAGTTACACAAATTCCATCACCTCAAAGCTACTAGAACTTCAACTATAACCAGGTCTTCGTTTGTAAATTTCTTACGAAACGACTCCGTTTATATTAATTTTGCGACTTCTCGTTTCTGTTCTACAATAAAAAAACTTATGTAATTTAGTTATGAAATATTTAAGGGAGTCTGCAGTGAAAAATGCTACTCGGAGAACTTGCAATTAGAAAGAAAGCGAAGAATATCAAGCGGACCACTTCTACATTGGAGAAGTTGCGGAATACGGAAGAATACAAAGAACCAAGGACGAGTTTAAAACTTGAAATATACTCTATCTTAGGAGTGTCTGCCTCGGGTCCATATAATACACATGCCTAAAAATTCAAACAAAAAACTTGTAATTTGTGAAAATTGAATATAGTTCTGAATATTACCAAACTGTATTAACGAATCAATTGCAATTAAAATCTAAATCGTACTTCGGCGAGATAGAAAAGAGTACTAAAGAATATAAATGACATCATATAGCGTATATCATCTTAAATTTAACCACGTTGACAATTTTAATGTTGTTGTTGTTGTTGTTGTTGTAAGTGGTGGTAGTGACGGTGGTGGTAGTAGTTCGCAGACAATGTCACTCAACTTCCAATGCTGTAAATTGTGTTGTGCAATGATGTACACTACCGGATTATGATGCATGTCTCTTATTGTGCGAAGTGACAAATATATATATATATATATATATATATATATATATATATATATATATATAATATTCAACGTTTCAGCTTGTCAAATGCAACTGGTTTATAATGTTAAGCTTCATGAGTACATGATTTGAAAACGAGTGAGTTTGTACGAATGCAATAAAGCTACATCAGAGACGAGTTGCACACGCTTATGTCAGTAGAACTACATTATAAATTTATAAGTGAACCAACGTCAATTTTTAGAAACAACGTTCCTGCGACGACACGGGTATTTGACATCTGTTTAAAAAAACGGTGGTCGGTAAAAAAAAAAAAAAACACCGGTGATCGGTGACCGCGATTCTCTTGCTGCGATTTGCTGAATGTATGATTACGCCATCATTTGTGCCAAAAACGGCAAATTCGCCATCATCTGTACCGTATCATTTTATGAACGACTTTTTGGTTATTTAAGATCGCATTAACACCTAAGTCATTAGCAACATGTAATGCATTTAACGGTATGGTAACTATGTAGATGACATGATATAGAATACAATTCATAAATATTTAATTCAAGAAACACAAGACGAATGGAAGAGCAATGAACATCTAATGAGTATTTTTTCAGAAGTTCCTTTCGTGCATTCTATATAAAAGAAACAGAAATGTTAACGTATTTAAGATTGTTTTTCAACTACTAATGACATACAGCGACCACAGCAACTTTGGGGATAACGATAACATAGTATACGTGCACACACAAACGTCAATGCCCCGTGCGGAATTCGAACCCACGACCCTTCAAGGCACGCGGCAGCTACGGCTCTTCAGCATAAGCGACCTCGGCTATTCAGGCCGGCAAATTATTAATTTATTTATTTATATTTGTTATTTCAGGTAGCATCAACTTCTAGGTTATTAGCGATCACTACTGCGTGTAACGGTGTGGTAACTATGAGGCTGACACGGTATGATAATGATGGCGGGGGGGGCGACGAAAAAAAATTACAAACCATGCTTCGGAGGCGGCGACTCGAACCCGAGATCCCTGCGGAATCCGAACTGGCGAAATGCTTCACTTTATTAACCTGCAAAAATACGTTATAATTAAGACCTTGAAAGTCGTTCTCTGTTTCTTGAACCTCGTTTTCCTCGGTATCCACCTCAACCTGGCACGCGTCTAGCCTGCAACGCCTGAAGTGTGACGCCCTGCCCGCGGGCAGGCGTGGGCGGTGCGCTGTCCTTTGGCAGCAATCGGCCCGCCGGCGGCCGTAGGCGCCTTTGCGGCCGTTCGCGACGCCCTTTCACCGCGCGCCGCCCACATTCAGGGCGCTGGGAGCGCCAGAACTTCATCGCCCCTCCCACGCCCGACGCTCGCCCTTAACAAGAAGCGGCGAACGCTTGCTCGCTGAGTCGTGGATTCATAATGGGGAATTTCGCGACGAGGGACTTAAGGTTGGAAACGGATGCAATTACTTCGCCGAGAAAAATAGTATTTGGTCGCAGCCAACTGATGCCTGTTTTCTCAGTACAGGCACACACGCGTTTGCCGTAGCAATGCGGACGTTTAGAACATTACTACTTTTTTTCTTTCTTTCATATACACACATTTCCATTTCAATTATGCTAACAACATGTTCTGAATTATATATACTTTTTTCCTTGTTAGGGTGTTCTTCAGCATTCAGTGGATGTAAAACTCTGCCTGGGACAAAGCTTTATGACTTCACGAGAGCGATTCGGGATACTTGTACTCGTTACAACTGTTTAAAATTTACCGAATGTTATGCCATTTGTTTAAAAATATAAAATTAATACCATACTGTAAATGTCACTTTTTGCATTACAGAGCATCACTATGCAACGCTAGACCCAATCAACAAACGGTCCCGGTCGACAGAAGCCACAAAATTATTTCTATTTGTCTATTGGAAAATTTACATAAAATTGCATACATTTTCACCAGTAACGAGGTCACAAAATGTAAATACTTGATCATGGCTGACGCGGCTCGCCAACAAAAGCAAAGTAATTTTGTCCGTACTACATTCATTGATTATTCTGAATAAATCATGGCTAAGACTTGAATTAAAAACAACTGTGAATGTCTCTCATTCATTAGTGTAATTCAACGGTTTCCATCCGTTTTTACTTTCTCGTATACGTTGCCAACACCTGCACATACATATTACGGAAAAAATTAGGAAGTGCACAAAATCGATCACAAGCTTTTGCCGAAATTACGCTTTGCAAGTATCCGGTACATGTGGAATTTTCATTAAAACGTGTTAATTTACAGAGCTTACAGGTACTGGTGGGTTTTTCAAGAGTTAGCTGAAGAAACAGGATACAAATTACAATACTATTTTATGGTATAAGTGTTACAAATAATATAAGAAGCTATAGGTTCAAGTAGTACTAGTTCACTGCGAGAAGCGATGAATTTTTCTAACCGCAAACTTTAGAAGCACATATAGTAAAAGAACATAGCTAATTCGTAGCAAATATTTTATCTCTCCTTT
>BOPP01000123.1:1416718-1442887 GCA_017312745.1 Gryllus bimaculatus | reverse complement strand
GTTGTGGACGAGGCGGCCGCAGGCGGCCGCGCGTTTTCTTCGGTGCTGCCGGGAATAGTGGATACTGGGGTGGCGGAGGGGCGGGGCGCGAGGTAGGGAGGGGTGACGACGCGGCGGGTGAAAGTGCAGTGGAGGAAACGGTGATGGAGCCGCAGCGGGCTGTGAGTTGTGAGCAGCGGGGCTGTGAGTTTGTGAGCAGGGGCTGTGGGATGTGAGCAGTGGGCTGTGGGGATGTGAGCAGCGGGCTAGTGGGATGTGAGCAGACGGGCTGTGGGAATGTGAGCAGCGGGCTGTGGGTGTGAGCAGTGGGCTGTGGGATGTGAGCAGTGGGCTTGTGGGATGGTGAGCAGCGGCCTGGTGGGATGTGAGCAGCGGGCTGGTGGCGGCGGGTGGCGAGCCGGGGGCCGGCGGGCAGCGGCAGTGGGTGGCGGGCGGAGGGAGCGGGCGGCGAGCGGCGCGGGCGGGCGGACGGGCGGCGGGCGGTGGGCGGCGGGCGGCGGGCGGCGGCGGCGGGCGGGGCGGCGGGCGCGGCGGCGGGCGGCGGGCGGCGGGCGGCGGGCGGCGGGGTGATGAACTTGGGAGCAAGATGCGGGCAGTGGGGTCAGGCGACGGGCGAGGGTTCTGTCATTTATGAGGGGAGAGGAAACCTGAAAAGGGCTTTGTGGCCGAACGAGACGATTTGTGGAGGCTCCGAAGGCAAGTGGTCGTTCCTGTGGTCTTTGACCTGGCGCTTCCGTTCTCAAGGAGCACCGTTTCAGAGAACGAGTGCTAATTGAAACGTCCACAATGTATTCAGGCAACGTACATTTGTTTGTGATAAAGTAAAAATATCTAGGAATCCCTTCGTTTTCGGGCTCTGTTCATTAATATTCAAGTTTTAAACGAACACATTTAACTAAATAATTCTGTATTGGAAAACGCAGTAATAGTTTGGAATTGAAAGTTGGTTGCTTTCCAATTTAGTGTATTGTGTTTTATGTAGTGAAAGACGTTTAATGTATCTATATTCTTTCTTTGATTTTATTAGAAAAATCGTTTATTGTGTATTTTGTTTTTCATAATGCTGCTGGTTTGGCCGTTTTTATGTTAACCATCATGCTCTTATATAATTATTGCGATACCTTAAAAATGTACAATTTGTTATTGGAGACTGCGATCTGTGCTTTCGATTAATACTCATATGTATTGTAAACACTTCTTATATTTGAACGAGTATTATGAAGTTCCTTGACATGTTTAAAAACATGAGTTCTGACATGTTTAAAAACATGAGTTCTGACTGGGTTTCAAAACATCATTTTGTTTTGTTTTTACTGGCATACGCCCCAAGGCAATTTAGTAATTTCATGTACAAACTGAAGCTTTTAAGTGTAAAAATGAAACTTGAATGGTTGAAAACTGAATTTTTTAAAATATTTGCTATAAGCTATTTCTTTTACTTATGTTTTCTAAGTTTGGCGGATTTAGAAGAAATTCTCGCAGTGAACCTTAGTACTATACTTGAACCTATAGCTTTCTATATTATTTGTAAGCACTTATACATAAAATAGTATTGTAAATTTGTATCCTGTTTCTTCAGGTAACTCTTGAAACCGCACCAGTACCTGTAGTCTGTAAAATTAAACACGTTTATGAAATTCCACATGTACCGGATACTGCAAAAGCGTAATTTGGCAAAAGCTTGTGATCGATTTTGTGCACTTCCCTAAATTTTTTCCGTAATAATGTATGTGCAGGTGTTGGCAACGTATACGAGAAAGTAAAGGATGGAAACCGTGGAATTACACTAATGAATGAGAAGACTTCGACAGTTTTGTTTTTACTTCAGTCTTAGCCATGATTTATTCGAATAATCAAAAATGAATGTAGTAGGAACAAATTACTTTGGGCTTTTGTTGGCGAGCCGCGTCAGCCATGATCCAAAGTATTTACATTTTTGTGACCTCGTTCTGGTGAAAATGTTATGCATATTTTTATGTAAATTTTCATAGACAAATAGAAATAATTTTGTGGCTCTGTCGCCCGTCGAGCGTTTTGTTGATTGGGTCTAGCGTTGCATAGGTGATGCTCTGTAATGCAAAAAAGTGACGTTTACAGTATGTTATTAATTTTTATATTTTTAAACAAATGGTATATAAATTCAGTTAAATTTTAACCGTCGGAGTCGTAACGAGTAACAGAGTATCCCGTTTTCGCTCTCGTGAAGTCATTGCAAACTTTGTCGCCCGGCAGAGTTTTTACGTTCACTGAATGCGAAGAACACCCTTTAACAAGGAAAAAAGTATATATAATTCAGAACAACGTGTTAGCAATAATTGAAATGGGAAATGTGTGTATATGAAAGAAAGAAAAAACGTAGTAATGTTCTAAAGCGTCGCAATTGCTACGGCAAACGCGTGTGGTGCCTGTACTGAGAACACCCAAAAGGGGCCAAATCAAAGTTGGGGGGGCTGCGACCATAATACTATTTTTCTCGGCGAGTAATTGCATCCGTTTCCAACCTTAAGTCCGCTCATTCGCGAAATTTCCCATTATGAATCACGACTTCAGCGAGCAAGCGTTCGCCGCTTCTTGTTAAGGGCGAGCGTCGGGCGTGGAGGGGCGAATGAAGTTCTGGCGCTCCCAGCGCCCTGAATGGGGCGGCGCGCGTGAAAGGGCGTCGCGACGGGACCGCAAAGGGCGCCCGGGCCGCCAGGCGGGCCGATTGCTGCCAAGGACAGCGCACCGCCCACGGCCTGCGCGGGAGGGCGTCACACTTCAGGCGTTGCGGTAGACGTGCCAGGTTGAGGTGGATCCGAGGAAAACGAGGTTCAAGAAACAAGAATGATTTCAAGGTCTTAATTATAACGTATTTTTGCAGGTTAATAAAGTGAAGCATTTCGCCAGTTCGGATTCCGCAGGGATCTCGGGTTCGAGTCGCCGCCTCCGAAGCATGGTTTGTAATTTTTTTTCGTCGCCCCCCCCGCCATCATTGATCATATCGTGTCAGCCTCATAGTGTAGCCAACATGCGTTACACGCTTATGTAGTGATCGCTAATACCTGAAGTTGATGCTACTGAAATAACAGTATAAATAAATAAATTAATTAATTTGCGGGGCCTGGAATAGCCGAGGTGCTATGCTGAAAGAGCCGTAGCTGCCGGCGTGGGCCCTTGAAGGGTCGTGGGTTCGAATTCCGCACGGGCTATTGACGTTTGTGTGTGCACGTTATACTTATGTTATCGTTATCCCCAAAGTTGCTGTTGGTCGCTGTATGTCATTAGTAGTTGAAAAACAATCTTAAATACGTTTAACATTTTGTTTCTTTTATATAGAATGCACGAAAGGAACTTCTGAAAAATACTCATTAGATGTTCATTGCTCTTCCATTCGTTCTGTGTTTCTTGAATTAAATATTTATGAATTGTATTCTATATCATGGTACTACATAGTTACCATACGTTAAAATGCCATTACATGTTGCTAATGACTTAGGTGTTAATGCGATCTTAAATCCCAAAACAGTCGGTTCATAAATGATAGCGGTACAGATGAAATGGCGAATTTGCCGTTTTTGGCACTAAATGAATGGCGTAATCATACATTCAGCAAATCGCTAGCAAGAAGAATGCGGGTCACCGATCACCGGTGTTTTTTTTTTTTTTACCGACGCACTCGTTTTTTTAACAGATGTCGCAAATACCGTGTCGTCGCAGAACGTTGGTTTTTCTACAAATTGAACGTTGGTTCACTTATAAATTTATTAATGTGTTTCTACTGACATAAGCGTGTTGGCAACCTGCGTCTCTTGAATGTAGCTTTATTGCATTCGTACAAACTCCTCGTTTTCAAATCATGTACTCATGGAAGCTTTAACATTATTAAACGCAGTTGCATTTGACAAGCTGAAACCCGTTGGAATATTATATATATATATATTATATATAATTATATATATTATATATATTATATTTGTCATTCGCACAATAAGAGAACATGGCTCATAATCCGGTAGTGTACATCATTGCACAACACAATTTCACAGCATTGGACAGTTTGAGTGACATTCGTCCTGCGACCTAACTTACCACCACCGTCACTACACAACTTACACAACAACAACCAACACAACATTAAATTGTCAACGTTTGGTTAAATTTAAGATGATATAAACGCTATATGATGTCATTTTTAATATTCTTTGTACTCTTTCTATCTCGGCCGAAGTACGATTTAGATTTTTAATTGCAATGATTCGTTAATACAGTTGGTAATATTCAGCACTATATTCATTTTCACAATTACAAGTTTTTTGTTTGATTTTTAGGCATGTGTATTATATGGACCCGAGGCAGACACTCCTAAGTAGAGTAATATTTCAAGTTTTTAAACTCGTCCTTGGTTCCTTTGTATTCTCCGTATTCCGCAACTTCTCCAAATCGTAGAAGTTGGTCCGCTTGATATTCTTCGCTTCTCTTTCTAATTGCACAGTTCTGCGAGTAGCATTTTCACTGCAGACTCCTTAATATTTCATAACTAATTTACATAAGTTTTTTATTGTAGAACAGAACGAGAAGTCGCAAAATTAATATAAACGGAGTCGTTTCGTAAAGAAATTTACAAACGAATGACCTGGTTATAGTTGAAGTTCTAGTAGCTTTGAGGTGATGGAATTTTGTGTAACTTCGCGCAGGGGTAGGGCGGGCCTTGGAAAATTCGCTGTTACTTGGTAGCCCTGAACGTAGTCACTTTCGCGTTTTAATTTAAAAGGCCTGTAATTCCTCGAAACCGAGAAAAGAAATGAGGCATAATAGTGTTTATGAGAGGTAGAAATTCAATCGTTTCACTACTGTCTGAAAAAACGTGTTTTCAATGTGTTGATTTTGAAGCAGGATGATTATTAATGACCGTATTTCTGAGGATCAAATTAATGCTATTCACGCAGTTTTGGATGCAGCAATGTATTTGCGTTCGTCAGAACAAACGAATCAATTGCGGGGAAAGGAGTAAATTAATAAGTATTGCTTGTCGGTAAGTGCGTATCTAAAGGCAATTTAATTAAAAATGTTTGCCGGCTACGCGACTAAAGTGCATCATTCAGGAATGAAAAATTACACATGGTTTCGCGAGTACATGTCATTGCGCGCCTTTTGTATGATCTAATAATAACTTCGCCGTCAATTTATACGGGGCCCATCGTTTGTTTATGCAGATTGATAAAATTGGTCTGGCGGCGTAGGGAGAGTTAAATTTGTGTTGTGTGTTTGTGTGGTGTGTGCACATGCTTGCGTGCGTGTTGTTGAGTGGGCCGTGTGTGGGGGCGCGCGTGTTGCGATTCCGGCGTTTTCCGAAAAGTGTCCAAGTGGAAAGCTGCTGATTTGGTAACTTACAGTAACTGTTTCTCATGAGTTGCGAGGCAGTAAAAAATTGGCCAAAGTTAAGTTTCTAATGAGCGAATAACAATATATATTCTTATAGACACTTGGAGTCCTGAAGTAATTCAGAATATTATTAAAGCTTTATCCTGATAGAAAATTTAAGGTCAAAATTATATCACTCCTTTTTCTACTCTTCGTAATATCACAGCGGAGTTCTCAGGGCTCAGTTCTCTCAGCCTATTTTATTTAATATCTTCGTGAGTGACATACGCAAGTATTCAACGTGAAACTGCTTTTTTTTGCGCTGCGATACTGCACTGTTTTCAAGCAAGCTCAGATATTAACCTAGCATATAATAGAGTTCAGAATAAATATAACATCCTAATACAATTTGGACAAAAAAATGGAGAATCGCAATCAATTTCAAAATGTAGCCTAAGGATTTTACTCTTAGGAGACCTCAAAACCTCCAATCTGAAATAGATGACACCGAAATAACTTGGACAAGTGAACCAAATAAAGTAAATCTTGGAGTTATTGTTAGACAAGAAACTTTCCTGAAAGAAACCGCATATTCACGCAGCTATCAACATCCAATGCCTAAAATATTAAAACTATATCCCTCTTATAAATCAACATTCAACACTCATACCAAATGCCAAGATTCCTATTATATAAATTATTATCCTACCACACTAACTTATGCTTCCCCAGTTGGTGGGGAAACGCTGCTTTCCACCCATAAAAAAATGCAAATTGTCCAAAATAAAGTCCTCAGAAAAATCAATTAAACGCTCATGGTTTATACATAACCAACAAATTCACAGAGAACTCCAAATGGAAACAGTGCTCGAACACATTAAAAAAGTAGCAAATATTTCTATTTTCTTCCTTCCTTGCATCTCATTCGCCCTGAAATTTCACCTAGGTCGACAGCAAACATCCAAGCCGAATCAAATCCAAATTTCCAAGACATGCTTAAACCTCCCTAAACCAATAATATCACCCCGTATCAAAATAGAATCTTTTCAGCGTTCCTTCCTATTGCTCGATGGGGTCAATCCTAACAACCTACCCCGCCGCCACCCCCGCGTAGCCGCCGCGCCCCCCTCTCCAAAAGAAAAAAATCAAAAATAAATCACAGGCTGCCTTCTAGAAAGCACACCTAACGAAATTAAACGAGTCAGAGTATCTAATCTCATTTTTCAGGATGCCCAAATCGCCAAACTGTCAGTATGTAAAACCGAAACCCTCGAAAGACGCTTTGGTCGAACGAGAAGACAATAAATTAAAAGAACAGAAATATTCTTATAAAAAATATGTTACCACTTCTCCTAAAAGCACTATAAAAATTATCTTTCTAACGTTTGCAAACGTGTTTGTTTTCCTTTATTGAGAATAGAGTTAACATGTCCATTTCCTATTATTCGTTGTATAAAATATTTGTGGAGTATGGTGGCTTTTGGGGAATACATTTTGTATCTGGCCAATTGATGAAAGCAATCAAACTATAATAATATGAGTAATGTTTCATGAAATATGACATTTACATTCTTTAGAAGATTGCCTTAAACAAAATTCCTTAGTAACATTCCTTTGTTAAAAACGTGTTTTAGAGGTAATAATGTTCTTGAAGTATTGTTCTAGTAATAAATTGTTGTACTAATTATTGTTAGTAATTTTAAATAAAACAATAATTAGTAATATTGTTTTGATAAGTAATATTGTTATAGTAATATTGTAGTCCTGTTAGTTCCATACCCTTGAAGCATTGTTAAATGGCGAATAGCGGGGCGCGGCACGCGCGCGACAATGAAGCGCGACCTTTGTTGTCGCCATTTTGTTGCTTTTGTCCGCCGCCGGCGCTCTGCTAATAATTTTGCGGCGTGGCCGTGTTTTCCGCATAGCTCGACTCGACGTCCGTTGGTTGGGGCGAGGGTCCTGATAGCGCCTCGTTACGCAGAGAGATGGCAGGTTTTCCGGGTCGCGGTGCGAGCGTACACACGACGCCACAGGTGCTTTTGCTGAAGTTCGATGAATCCTTGCGGCACGGGAACGCGATATGGATTGAAATGAAATTCCTCTCTTACGCGGATGTTTTTCGAAATTATACGCGGGCGCGTTAATTTTATGGTGAGATTCGGTGATTATCGTTGCCACAATATTTGGTACAATATTAATTTTGTTCTGTGGACGTTTTTGTTAATTTTTGGCTAGTACTCTCTCAACGAGGGCAGCCCATATTGATCTACCGTGGCTTAGAACATGTTTAACTGTATTTGGTGTTCCAATGTTTTTTACACTTCTTCTCCTCAAAATTAATAAATAGGACTTACTTCGAATTTTTGTAAATTTAATATATGTTAAAAGTAAATATGGCTTCGTTAGATAGTAAAGGTCGGCGTGTTAGCAATAAATTCAAGTTACCATATTTGTTAATTTATAAATTTCTAGTTTAAAATAGAAATGAATAAATATTAAATGATTCAGCTGTAGAGTATTAAATTTTCTTTCCAAAACCACATGGTTTCTTCTATTCCCAATTCCCCATTAATTAATTAATTCGTTCATTTAATCCACCTGCGAACTTGCAATGTCAGAGTTCTAGTAAACTGTTTGTTATTTATAACAAATTATCTGTGCAATTTATTATAACAATTGTGAAGATTTTTTGGTAATGTTTTATTTCTTGATCTAAGCTTATCAGATTTTTCGTGCATTTGGGAATCAACTTTAAATACGTCCACGCGAAAACATTTTTCGAATTAATGTTGTGTTGCCTGCGCCTTAAACGAATACCACCCTTCAACGGCTATTTATCAAGATAATATAATTTTTCTACTTGTATTTTATTTTTTTGCTTTTCTCTATCAGTATATTATCAGGAAAAAAAGACGCGTTGGGGTATACCAGATGCACGATACTGTAAGTTTCCTTGTTAACAGTACATGGATGCTGGTGTAATACAACGGTTCATCTTTTTCCGGTGGGGAATCAAATTTCGTGTATATTTAGTGTATAATTTATACCCACACCCAAAAACCTATCTCTCAAGACGCGGACTGCGACAACGAAGAACCTACACTCAGCATAAAATTAAGTAAAGGAGACGGCCAGACTTTCCAAAAAATGCTGGGGCCAGTACATCGTTCCTCAACTCTGACTGCGCTGTTTACAGCGTAAGAAAAATTGTATTCTTTCATGATCAGGGTACGTTAGTTTTTAAAGCTTTATAGAGGAAGACTTGCCAATTTTTTTGTTTGTTGTTGTTTTGCTGAAATGGAGTGACATTCAAAATAATACTTTCGTTTAGTACTTCATTTTATTACAAAAAAAAAAAAAAACACACACACACACACACACAGTCAAATTTATAGTCCCACAAACAAGAAAACAGTCCAAAACCAGTTCTAGTTATAGCGCGTTCGATATTCTTCTAAATTTGACAGTACCTCTGAGGATTAAGTATTATTCAGGATATTCTGAAACAATCGCTAATTTGCTGCCTTCGTAAATTTCCGGCATAGTATCATAAGGAAAGGCTAATTATTAAAAGAGAATTTTAAACATTCAGAAAGATAACTGGGAATACGCCGTAGAAGCATCTTCGCAGAACTAGTAAAATGTCACACTGACTTTCGTATTATCCAGTTTAGTTTCAATCACAAAATAAGTATTCGGAGGTAAGTGACAGTGAAAGTTAGTAACAAAAGCAAATACACCGTTAAAAGGGGAGAAAAAAAAAAGTACAGCACTGGGATTTATCTTGGTTTGCGCGGCACTGTCTCCGCACGCTTTTCACGGGCCCGGAATAGACAGATATAATTATTCACTTCTTTTGAGTAGCTGACTGTACTTAACTATTATAAATGTTTCAAATAGAGGAAAATCACGTGGAAAACTAGGTCAACCAACACATTTACCAGAATCCTAGCAAGAGGGGTGGGCGGGAAACGACAAACTGTGGTAAAGACCAGGTTTTATCGTGTACAGTTGCACTTCGCTCTGTGAACAATTCTTGCCAGTTGGCTCCAATCCTGGGAAGGCGGTTAAACCGCGCGTCTTGGCCCTAAGCTGCGCAGCGGCGCGTGGGCCGCGCTGGCTGCCTCGCGCTTCTGGCGAAACAGCACGTACGTGGCCATTGGCCGCTACGCCCCAAATCGGGGAAAAGCGGTTTCTGCGGTTCTCCTCCTCTCCCTCCCTCCCCTCCCCTCCCCCCTCCCCTCCCTCCCATTGCTCTTCTCTCTAGCTCTCCTCGTCTCGTTCTCACCAGCGCTCCATCTCTCGCTCACTCCCTCTTGGCTCCCTGGCGCTCTCCCTTGCGCTCTTATTGTCTCTTGCGCTCTCTTTTATTCTCCCTCTTGCACTTGTCTCGCGCGTCTCTCCGTTTTGGCTCTGGCACTCTCTTGCATCGCTCTCGTCTTTGCTCTCTGGCGCTCTCTCTTGCTCTCGCTCTCTGCTCTCTCTCTCTCTCTCTCTCTCTCTCGCTCGCTGCTCTCTCCGTCTTGGCTCTCTGACGCTCTGTCTTGCTCCTACTCTCTTTATCGCCTTCTCTGCGCCGCCCGTTTCGCATTAGAGCGTCCACGAACTGCTTTCTCACTCTCCCACCCTCTCCAGCTTGCGGAAATGCGGTTTTCGGCTCGCCTGGATATCCATTCGAAAGTAAGGACGATTTTTCAGCGAATGACATAAGGTCGTGAACGATATTGCTCTATCTCTTCTCGGTAGATTGATAAGGATACCTGTGCGGTTTACACATAATTAATTGGAGATCTTTTTTTATTTCTGCCGGTAATTTTATTTCGCACAGTTTCCCTGAAAAATTTTTTAAAATCTTTTCGGTTAAGTTTCGGGCCCTGGTGTCTTTAAATCGGAAAAAAGTTAAAAGAAATAAATATAATAAACTACTTTATATTAAGGATTTCGCAACTAGTGCAGAGAAGACAGATAAAAAACAATTTTACTAAACCATATTTTCAGATCGTTTCCACATGTATATCTACTGAGCATCTTGATGTTTTTTTTGATTTTTAGCACGCCTTTCCACGTTAAATTTGTTCGATAACATGAGACAGTCTAATTTGTTTCTGTTCATATTGTAGAAGTTTTTCTTTTCACTGTGAAAACGTTTGTGCAGACGTGCGTCAAATAAATTCCTGTTTTTTTGCATTAGTAGGAAGAGAATTAAAAACAGTGTTTTAATGGTATTTTCGTAACAAGGGCGCGAAACAGGGATTAACGCACGAGTCGCGTTTGTCGTCCGAAACATAGTGAGGATGAGACGAGTGCGGCATCACTTCGCTTCGTTTTGCGAGTATATATTGTTTAACAACGCCGTGAAGCGAAACGCAGTGCGGCGCAAGAAAAAGGAATATATAAAGAGAATATAATAACTAGAACATTAACTTACTTATACAAAAGTATAAATGGATTCGTCAGTGTCTACACTATTCGTTTGTAAAAATAAAAAAGAACGTAAGACGACATACAATTGCAAATCGTTGCAGATGTTTTTGCACACTGAAAAATTAGCTGTTTCGCTTACAGTAAACAAGGACGAAAAAACCGCATTTCATGCACGGCGTTTGGTATTCAATAACTTCTATTAATAGTGTAACATTGACATTATTTATACCTGTAACATTGATTCCTTTTAATGGCACCTACTATTTTCATATTACCGGCCTATGTTCACGTACTGTGCTTCTGCTAAATATGAAGTTACGACCGAAAAGTGCCTTGAAGTAACAGAATTGTGTAACATTATGTAAGGTTTGCAAACAGCAGGAAGGCGTAAAAACCGAGGCGCCTCCGTTGGCGTCCGCCGCGAGCACGAAATGTAAAATATCTTCCCGCCGACGCGGACGAACCAATTACCGGCGACGGGGCACCGCGGATCGAGCGAAGGAATCCTCCCGTGCCACGATGACCCTCGCTACCCGCACGCTTCGCCTGTCTCGCTCGCACCGATTCGCTAATGTGCAGTCACTTGGCCACTGTGCGAAGGGCTACTACTCCTCTCGCTCGCCGCTCTACATCTCGCTTTGTGGGAGCTTCACTTTCTAACCCCGTCCCTTTCCCTCCATCTTCATCAGCTACCTTTCTCTCCTCCTCTCCATCTTCATGTTTCTTTCGTCCCGTTTCTGTTTGATATATTTTTCACCAGAATTCACACTTTCCTCGATCTTATTTGTCTATCCTTTTCCAACATGACCGCGTTTCCCCTATCTCTCTCACACCCTTATCCTCCCGCCCTCTTCTCTCCCTGCACAAAGCACGCGTTCCCGTGTCTACCCCTGTTCGTTCGCGGCATATTTCAATGATAGGTCCGCTGAGCGATAAATCTAAATTTCCTCGACCAACAAAAGAGAAATACGCCGTGAAAAAAATGGTCTAAACTAGAATATTCATTCTCGGGCCCCGAATAGATTGCGGCAGCTGTTTCAACTGCCAGTATAAAAGATGACGTAATACGCTCAATGGTCTACAATTGCTGCCAACTCTGCCGAGTATTCTTGCTCTGAAGCGCAAGTAATTAAAATGCCGAAGTAAAAAATGCAATGGGAGAAAGGATTGCCGGCCTGGCGCGACGGAAACGATGAAAAAGGAAGTATGTGAATCATTGAAAGCACGTCAATTAAGAAAGTTCGAGAGAGCCGTGTTTCAGAAAGGCGGCCAAGCCGTCCGCAACATTTCAGGTCAATAAAACTGATTTACTGACAGAATTTTATGAAAAAATCAATATAAGGTCTACCCTTTTATACTGCGTCCAATAAAAATCAAGGAGAAGCAATATACGAATACAACCAATGTCGCACTACCCTCGGGATTTCCGAAACGTGAATCGGCGTTCATTATTTATACTCCCATTAAGTCGTCTCCAAAAGGCAATTTCCATGCATTATCAATATTGATAAACCAATATAACACGCTGTTATGGTGACTTTAGAATGAAACGCACTAAAGAGCCTTTTCTAAAAAACAACGAAGGATTTACATGAGGTGAAGAGGAGGTGTTCAATAAATTGCATCGCTTTATCATTCGGTAACAAAACCTGCTAGAAACTTGCCATAGACAAGCATCTAACAGAAAGCAAACAATTCGATGATTATAAGAGCAACGGCATTTAAGTATATAAATTTGAAAGGGAATTAATAATATAATATTTTCTAAAAGCAGACGCCTTGTCTAGCGCTGTCTCAGTTAAAGACCGCGGTTTCTACGGTGAAATCTGCCCGAGCATTTATACCTGTAGTGGTTTGACATTGCCATCCCCAGAGCCTAACGCCTATTTTGACGCATGGATAACGCTGGCAATTCAAAATCTGACTGAACGCTGAGCTATTGGAGAACATAATTTTCTTGCGAGCGTCCAAGTGACAAACCCGCGTACTTCGGTTTCCGAGGCATGCATGTTTTCCCGACAACTGATATACGAAAGTGAAGCACAAATTGAATTAATTGCTTAATGCAACAGCGCAGTACTGTGAAAGAGGTAAACATAGCCAATCAAATAAAAGCACGTGTCAACAATATATTAAAAACAACATTATGAAAAACGCATTTAATAATCATCTCTTAACAAAGGACTCATCCATTTTAATTATCAGACGAAGACAACACACGTTGACACAGACATATCTCCTCCGTATAAGCGGAAGCCAGGGCAGAAACAGTCGACTCGCGAGCGGGGCGGAAGTTCTGGGAACAATAGCGAGCAGAACGTCGCAATCTTGGAGTTGCCCTGTAGGTTAGCATGGGAAAACGGCTCGCGACCAACCCTTATCAGAAAATACGTTTTCATTTTCGTATCGCAGAAACTAGTGACTAGGGACCGCGACTAGGAAAATACAGAGACTAGGGACAGCGGCAGCACACGCTTTCCAAATTCGGCGCGGCGGCCGAATAAAATAAAGCCACCGTAGATGCTAGGGAAAAAGTGGAACATTGCTGTTCGAACAGGCCAGCGTAGACGCTAGCAAGGATCACAGGACACGAGTTGGAGGCTTTATGTGCTCCGATGCGTGTGATCAAACACGGCAGAGGTTGACGGATTTTTGCGTTGCATGCCCAGTCGCCGGTGTGATTCGTAAACAACTAAATTAGATAATATAAGCAAAAGTAAACATGGAAAGATCAGCGCTTTTGTTTTTTATTTGGAATTTACTACTTCTGATACTGGATGTACAAGTATGTTATAAATTCCATTAATTATCTGAATGTAGAAAGTTTCGGACAAAGACGTTTGAGGATAACACTTCTACATCAATTTCAGTGTCTTGAAGAGACGTCAATTTTTTTGTAGAATATCTCTGACATGTTTTTTCTATGAGACCGGTACTGGAGATGATTGGAAGAATGAACAAGATATACTAGTATGGTCCTGCTTCCATTGTTCTTTAATTTGATAAGTCACATCGCTGTACTTCCTTGTTTTTTCAGTGAATGTATTTTGCATGTTTCTGTTGGAAGGGAGAGCAACGCCAATAAGAAAGGTAATTTGTGGTTCTTGAGAGTTATTACAAGAGCTGTTCTATTATGTTCACAGTTTTATGTGCCAAAATTGTTCGATCGAAATAAATTCTCACTATTTTATTTTCCAACAGAGGTTTGTATGTATTTTATGAACCTTAATACCACTGAAATTATCGGTCACAATTTGTTGGTGTGTAAAATAAGCGATATGGTTATGGTGTTTTGTGTAATCTGCCTTTGCTACGGTTCACATCCTGAAATGATATGATCTATATTTTCCGTGAACATATTGCATCTGCGGCTTTTATCACACTGGACTTCACGATCTTCCTGAACTTGTTTCCTGTAGTTTCTAGTCAGAATAACTTCATCCTGAATGACTAACATGAAGCCCTCAGTTTCAATAAATCGCCGTCTGCTAACTACTTTACCGACTGCAAGTTTTAATCGTACTATACTGGCTTATATGTGGAGTACGAGTTTTACCTACTAAGACAATCGTTTTATGATAATTTTGAGTTGTTAAGGAAGTGTTCTCGGAGAGAGGTGATTTCTTTTGAATGTACCTAGTTCCTGGATGGTAATTATGGCTCTCCCAACTAAGCTTCTAGACAGCATAGACTGTTCTATACAAGGCTTTGAGTCATAGTTTTGTATTATTAGTAGCAGTAGTATTTTTATTAGTATTATTATAAACAAGACTGAGTACGGCACGGCCAACTAGGATCGGAGAACACTACTTAGATCCCATAGGTCGTCAGCAACGTTGAAGGACATGATTCAGTGATACGTGATTTTGAACAAACCATACGCTTGATTAAAAAGAATTCAACCACACTGTAATTATTACATTAAAGTGCAAATTCATGCACAATATTTTAAACATCTATGGAAATTAATTGTACAATGGGCATACCTACATCAGTAAATGGCTTCTCTCCCTGAACGCTAAGTCACCAACGATATCTGTGACACTTATCTAGTGGTGATTTTACTCCTGTCCCCAATGCGGCAGTCAGTCCGCTGTGTACTTAAAACGTCCTGCATCAAGAGCGAGCCGGCTGTGAACAGAACAGCTCTCTGCGGTCGTCCTGCCTACCGCACCTTCCTCGAAGAGGGGGTGGTATCGATTGGCTCATCCTGTTCGTTGCACGCCGATGGGCTGCAGTCTCTCTCTCTCTCGGAGTTTCACGACTGAATTCAAAACACGAACCCAATTTTAAAAAAAAGGTTTTAAAAACGCACATTCATTTTAACTGAACTGACAATTTTACAACTTCTTTTAAACTATTTTTACTACGTAGACCTATTATTTTTACAAACTTGTTGTATTGTACATTGCCTCACACACGATAAAAACCACAATGCCTGCACAAAAAAGGCCATTATTTTCGCTATAGATAAAAACATTTCGGCTAATATACGTCAAACTACATTTTAATCTAACACAATATCCAGAACACAAGTGTCGAAAAACATAAAATATTATTTACATTTAATCGTTCATAATAGTAACTGAAAAAAATGGTGCTTTCTCGCATCAGTAACATTTACGTAAAATTATAATACCGCAAATTCTATCAATATTAATACACCTCAGCCATCACTTGTAAACCTCATTACCAATCGTAGAACATTACGAGCGAGTATTTAATTCATTTAAAGGTAACACAAAAAATCACAAATTTGACAATTCAAAACTCCAGCCCGAACGCCCAATTTTCGAAAATACAGAGAGCTCGCCGAAAATGGGACCTGCGTCAATTTTTATACCGTCCTTTGCTTGATACAAGAAGAAAATTTACACGAAAAAATTGGAGCCGTTTTAAGAAAATATTTTTTTTTTTAATTTTTAAAAAAATCCTAATTTTTTTATCAAAGTGAAAAGCAAAATAAGGATAAAAGTGCACAAGTTTTCGAAAAAATGACCTTATTCCAAGATCTGTCTTTGAACAACACATTTTTAATACTGAAGTTGTAGAAATACGCGGCAAAAATTAAAAACCTTTACAATTTTTGAAAAATAAGGGCTTTCAATGGAAAATGAGATTTACACCAGTTCTTAGAAGTTCTTTGCACTACCCAAGGATAACAATTTATCAAAAAAATTGTAGCCACATTTGAAAATGTTGAGGCTTTTTTCTCCAGCACTACAATACTTTCTCTGTATTGTGTGAGCAGAATGCAAGAAAGTGAAATACAGATTTCGAGAGACTCTAGACTTTGTAAAAACTTTTCAAATCTCAAAAACCACAAATTAATAAAATATACGTGAATCCAACGCGCAAAATATGAATTTCAAATTACGGTTTTCAAGACAATCGAAATATCACAATAATTTATACGTCAAAAACATGTATCAAAGAATTCTTAATTTAGATACATTTGAAAATAAAATCGAACTAATTTAATCTTAAGAACTACTGTACTTTGTAATCAACGTATTTTGACGATCTTGGAAAAGCAGAGTGCTCTTCCATAGTGCTCCAGAGCACCAAGTCTAGCCATCTTCAACGACTATTAATATCAATGATTCTAGCCTTTCTGGAACGCGCGCCTTCACAGTATTGTAGGTAAAGGATCGCAAGGCTGCGTGAGCAATATTTTGTTTCGTTTTCCAATCGCGGAAGACGTATCGACTGAATGTAAATGCACCCGACTGTGAAGTTATTTTTCCACCCCACAAACTCACGAACGATTCCCTTTGTTTTTCTATGATTTCGTAGAGACAAACACATGAAAGGAAAATTAGTTCGAAAATGGATGAAGTTGATGATCTACTATATATACATTCTTTACTGGCGGTGTTTGCAACAAATTTGACTGACTGCCGCAGATATTTCACGTCTGGAGAGGCGGGTGGGTGGGGGTCAGCGCGAGAAATATAAGGGAAGTCTAAGGTTTCTGGATTTCCTCAATTTGCGCCCTGAGTAAGATAGAGAATAAAATGGGTAGCCTATCTTTAGAGATATATAGTAACATTTCACAGCAAACATTCTTTCAACTCCGGAGCGGCGAGTTTCAAGATCGAAACACACACCAGTCCATCATATAAGAACTATTCATGCAAATATAGACGACAGCAATGGCCTGAATGAACAAATGAGCACATATGCAAGAAGCAATAATACGCTTTTTCTGATCGTATTCCACCTAATAAGATTGGATGTCACAGAAAAAGTTTGTATGAACGATTCGTCTGCAGTTGCTTATCAAAGAATTCCGTTTCATGAAACGTCACTTCTTCACAACACCTTTTAAAATTAAACAAATAGGTAATAAACATGGACTTAATATTATTTTACTCATCAAATTTATTGACAATCCCTTAGATAATGTGACTTTCAGATTTTATTCAGGGAAAATTCACACCACAATGGACAGACAAACTTCGACATCTACTAGTAGTCACTCTAATATCCACTCACCCACGAAATTTTAACGCCAGGCAATAGCGAATTGGGGAATGTCATCGGGCATGCTGCTCTCCGCGCGAGAGATAAACTCTCTAGTGTGAGCGAGTGTCGTAGAGAGATAGTCTGTTGTGCATGGGGTTGTGTGTAATTAGTATCCTTGTTCGCAAAATTATGCTTTCAAGGGTTTTCAACTCAGGATTCGTTATGTATACATATTGCGGTATCTTTTGAACTACATATATGGTACGACGATGACAATATTGTGAAACAATAATATTAGAGAACTAACTAATAAGAACTACTTTCAGGAAGAGTTTCTTCAGAAAAATTACAGTATTATTATTTGGAGTAAAACATAATATACTATTTTTGAATTTGTGAATAGAGGAATTGGTATTTATCAGCTAAATTAAGGCAGGATAGTGGTAGGTTGCAGAGTATCATTTGTTTTGATGTCGTGTTGGATAACCACAATTGAGTGTTTGTTCTTTGAGTGTAGAGGGCGAGGAGGCACTGGGCATGTATGATAGTTAGGAGAGTTAATATGTGTAAGATAAGTTTAAGCAATCTCACAGTTTTTTAGAGGTTCGTATAGAATAAGTTCTTTTATCGAAATTATGGGTAGTCAATTTCTGATATGGCCATGGTGCTTTGCGTTTAAAACTTCTCTGTGACGAGTTTGGTACGCTTCGTTTCACCTTACATCGTACGCCTTTTTCCTTCGAAAGGGGAAAGTAAAATCGGCTGCTCACGCTCGCGCTCAGCACGTTTCGCAAGCTAAATGACGGCTCTAAGCCAAGATTCAAATGCGCCTGTTCGTCGCACCAAGAAATACCGATCCTTTTCTCCGCTAGGTTGTGGTGAGAGGAGTTCCTAGCGAAATTTGCGTGGTCAGACGGAATAGCGGGCCTGTATGGGTCCGAGTCTCGCCACAGTAATAATAAGGGCATCAATTCATTGTTGAGTAGACTCGTTACAGTTTCGCGAGGTTGCTTTTGAGGCAGGAAGCTTCCCACTATTCGCAGGGGTCACATCGGCTTTCGACTGGCCTTGGACAGCACGTCCTACTCTCCCGGCGAAGAGAACGCCTCGTGGCTGCTGACACGGTGTTTAAGCTCGCGCGTATCGGACTCTGCTATCATCTCCATTGCGACTATAGCCTCCGTGCCCATTACACGGGGAATTCGATATTAATTATCACACATTGCTTATTCAAACTCAGGGAAGGACACTGGGGTTCTGCGCGGATTGGTGGGCGAACGAGGTAGATACAGTTCGTGGGTTTCATGAGAGAGGGACATGGGGATATGGCAACGGGTGCGGAACGCGCCGGGAAGGGACGCTGGGACGACAAGAGAGCAGGACTGTCGAGACTCGGGGGGGGGGAGGCAGGGTTGACACGGGGCGAGAAGCCCTACGCGTCGCAAGGGGACGCGAGATCTCAGGCTCTCACGTGAGTACACACAGGAGGGAGGAGGAAGAAACGTTTCAGGTTACCTGCAGAGGAGCTGTGCCATGTCAGACGAAATGCTCAGCGAGTGGGATACGGGAAGTGCTTTTGTCCGGCGATGAGCCGGAAGACTGACGATGATAATTTTTTTTCAAAGAAGGTATATTTAATTATGAACACTATGCTTGCAGCTGTACTGGATTGAACCTTTCCTTTTACGAGATGCTGTTCTCATCCCCAATTTCATTCGGTACATTGGCTAATTTAATTAATTTGAACGCAAACGGAAATGAGTAATATGTTTATATATCATTCAGCACGGTGTCTTTTTTGTTCTCATAGATTAGTTTTATTTTCGCTTTAGTGTTTTAACAGAATCTTTTACAGCTACTTGTGTTGTTTACATAATATATACTATGAATATGCGCATTCTATTATTCGGTTTTTTATTGGCTAGTTTAGGAAACTATTGTCCTATCCTCACTCATCGGGCTTTTACACACTCAAGTTAATCATGACTCTCCATTACATCGGACTTATGCTACAATTGCATATTCATATGTGTGTATTTACGCATAAACAACCACAGTTAGTTGAAAGGTCTTGTAAAAAATAAATAGGCTAGATATGTAGCTACATTTACGCTAATTGATGTATCAGAATTATACATATTAGTTTTGTCATTCATATAAGTGGTGACTATATATTTCGTGTGTGTGCATCTCGGAAATATACATCTCTTTTATTAGTACTAATTGAAGGTGAATTACCAACTAAATTACCCAAGATTCCGAAATCAATACTTTATAATTATATGAATTGACTTTAACGTACCTCTGATTATCACCTCGTATGTATCTTAATGTTAAATATTTAATATACGAGAGCTGTTCTGGAGAACGTTTCATCCACAACGCACAGAGATTGGACAATTGCACTCGGGCTTTCAAGCAACTTATATAAAGAAACACAAAATATAACATACGCATATTACGAACGACATACATATACTCAACGTTTAAACTCGTATTATAGGCTGGCAGGTTTTTGGAGCATCTATCGTAGAACCGTTCGCATGAGAGCAGCAGGATTGCGGGGCGTGGGAAGTGGCGCATTGTGGCTTGTCACTGAAAGCTGGCGTCATTCAACACTAATATGATGCTTAGATATGCCAGAACTGGGCCTGCCTTCGACCGAAATTGAAAGCTGAAGACAGAGTTGAAAGAGAGTATAAATAGTACGAGTCCTAGCGTTGATTGGAGGTAATGGAGGTTGCAAAGGAAAGATTGTTAATACGTGTTTTGTTGGTGTGGTTTCGTTCAGAGAGGAATAGATTATTGACGGAGTTTGTTCTCAGCTAACGGCTTTACTGAAGTAAGAGAAAAGACAGGTAGTACCGTACGTTGGCAAATATGAATTATAAAGAAATGGTGTTGGATTGTAGCGAATTAAAATTTGTGAATTGTTCCACTTTAGAAGCCACAAGTTGCAGTCAAATTCATCTTACTAAATATCACAATTTTTCGTATTGATTATATAATTGTTTTTCTAGAATATAATATCAATTCCGTAGTTCACTAATATTCGCTCGATAGTTGGGGTAGTGGGGGAGTATTCAATTGAACAGAATAGCCCAATGAGACAGGTGGTGGTACGACATTCTCTACATTGACGGGAACGCTGCTAAGCAAATTATATAGTATTTTATGTATCGAGTGATAAAAGATAGAATTTTTTGCGAGTAGGGAGACATATAGAGGCCGATTTTGGCCCGAGCAAAATAAAAATAACTTTTGACTCCCGTGTAGTCGGATTCGCACTCTTTTAGGGTCCGCTACTGAGATTAATTTTATTAAAACTGAATAATTAAATGAACTTTTAACCATTTTGGCTAGCTTTAACTGTAAAATCGCATTAGCTGGGAGCTGTAGAAAACGACTTTTATTACTGTGGTGGTCGGTAACAGGAGTTATAACTAATTTAGACGTTAACTATTTTATTCAAGTGATACTTACCAAAGTTTTCATACAATAGAATTACATACATGGAAGATTAAAATTGCATTAAACAACTGTATTCTCCAATACTAAGACAAGTTTTTCTACGGAGTGTGTCCATTTTCTTCACACTCACTTCAATTTTACACAATTGTAAATACTACAAAAAATAATCTGTTTTTAACGGTTTACGTTTATAGAAATTGACAACGCCGTTCGAAAGCGAATCGATTAACTGCAATCTGCGTCGCAGGAAGAGATTTTTTTAAGTTCTCCCTTGGTTAAATTATTACAAAACACTTTCAGCACTAAGTTATATTTTTTTTACTTAATATCTGAAACATCTACATATACTAATATAAACACATAGTAAATTCAACAAAACGACTAAAAATTTAAAAAAATTGGAGTCATAGGAATAATCAAATATTTTATTAATGTCACTTGGATTCTTTCGAAATAAGCATATGGACGATGTATTCCGTATCCAAAGGAATGCTTTTTTTTTCTCTCGTTCGTGAAACACGGTGACGGTCACAAGCTTTTGTTGGCAAAACATCGGACGGTGACGCATAGGCATGTTCGGCCCGCTTACACGCTCTATTTAGGTCCTATTTTTTGTAAATTTAATTGGGACTTCGTAGAAAACGCCTATCAGCGCCTGGGCGAGCGGAGCAGCTGCGGGACGGGGGGGGCTTGCAACTGGAAATTCTAGCAAGTATTATTGGCCACTAGCGCCAGCGTGCCGCATCGAAGACGCGACGCGTACGCGACGTGAGGTGTGAGCCTCTGGCCGGAAAAGGGGACGCAGTGAACTGGAAAATATTTGAGACACTTTGAGCCAGTGCCGTGGCGCAACAGGTGCTTTAAAGTGTGTGGCAGTTGAACGTGAGAATGAATGGCAGAATGCAAGAGGTCTATGTATATAATTGAACTAGTATGAAATGTTGTGTGAATGTAGATAAAAAGAAAAATTACTACCGTAAAAACAACAATTTTATGTAGTAGTATAGTATACAAACTGTATTAAGTGTAAGTTAGTATAGGTAATTAAAGTGCAAGTAAGTTATAGGTTAGTATCTAGAATGTAAATTAAGCTTAAGAAAAAGCTCTTCTAGCTGCTTAAGACAGCAGTACAATGTACTAAATTTAAAGAGAAGTTAAATTCCTACTCCACAGCAGTATCCTTTGTGGAGGGGAAAAGAGAAAAAAACTGCAAAATACATTACGGCCTTCAATTGATTGCGCCATTAGTTTTCATCCCTTTTTTATCCAAGTTGTTTTCTTCGTTCAGCTTATCGACAATTCTTCGGTCAATTCTCGTGGCGGAATATTTTAATTCCGGAGAACCTCGATACTCGGAACATGAAGGATGAAAAGAATTTGTTCGAGTTAGAAGAAAATTGGGCAAGTGAAAGGGAATGAAAATTCGAGATATCAAGGAATTCCGGCTAAGTAGACCGGTTCAACACGCAACGGGGATATGTGTACTATTGAAGATTTCGCTTAGTAGCTGGCGAGAAAAATGAATTAGCTTTGGTGGCTCAATTTCTGAAGATGGTTTAACCGCAAAAGACATCGAGCAATTCACTTTAGAGATATTAATTTCGTTGAAAGATTGGCACCACGCGTGTGTCGCCTCCTGCGGCCGCGCTCCAGTTCTCGCTAAGTTTTGTTTTTTCCGCAGAAAGAAATTAGCTCATAATTATAGGGAGGATGTGACGAAAAATATTCTCACTGAAGATTGTCCGTGGGGGGCGGGCCCAGCGTAGAGCTCTGCGAAAGCGCCAACGTCCGCTTCTATCGTTTCGCTCTGTTGTTTCTAGGGTTTCTTGCGGAAAAAAAAATGCTGCAACCCCTTAGAATATGTGGTATGAAAATTGGGCATATGAAAAGAAATTATCAAATATCGTATTTTAATTTATTTCATCCGTAATTATTATTTTATTTGCGTCAATTGAAGGTCTTAATCTTGTCCTAACAGGGTTTTCGATGCATATTTTTATTTTTAATTTCGTGTATTGTACTAGAATAGTTTGTAAAATGACTAGAAGAATTTTCCTACTAGTAAGTAGTACTAAGAAGTAATGAATTGGGGAATTAATAGAGTAAATCGAAGTTTTCCCAGAAAGAATTTAGCACATACTTAGGAGAATGTGTATACGAAAATCATCGGATTTGTCACAGGGTACCCATTTATCTTCTGAAGTTAAATCAAACTTCAGCGACAGTCAAAAATTGCGGACGTCCTTAAACAGTAATATATGATAACGGGGGAAATATTGAATTTTTTATGATTATTCGAAAATGGCTTCTCGTGTTAGTCAATCTGGTTTTCCATGCAAAAATCGTCATTTGGCTGTTTTCTACTGAATAAGACTAACTATAAGACTAACGGAATATTTTCTTACTATTTTTATAAAATGTAATGAATTGACAGTTCATAAGATACTAAACATTTCATTATTAAGTTTTCCACAGGAATAAAAGTTATTTGTGCCAAAGTGGTGAGGATTGGGGCGTAAGTGATGGCACTGTTTTCTTTGTGAGAATCCGATCAATGGTGGAAAATGTTGAAAAACTACACATGTGAAAAATACACATGATAGGGACAGGGTAAAAATTTGTAATGGGATATTTACGACACGCAAAATTGATTTTGTCACATTTTTTTATTAGAGTTATTTTAAATTACATTTTTTGGTTTCTTCATAAAGCAGAGGAGCCTATTGAGTTCGCTATTTACCGTTGTCGCAAAGCATTGCATACCCGTTCTAAAGGACGTAGGTAAGATGCTCGACTTATCGCACGTGCCACACTGACCACAAAAGGCCAGACTAGGGTCGGTCAAAGTATCATTGCTGATTAGCTTAAGAAAGGGGGCGTATTTTTGATGACTGAAACATTCTGATCATAGCTGATGGATATATTTTATTGATACAGATCGCGAGCTTCACTTTCTATTGTTCAGTGGTGACTAAGGCTTACAAACTTTGGGTTTAGAACTATGTTCTTTGCATAGAAAAATCTGCCTTTAGTTATCGCGAAAATTAACTCAACTGGACAACTAGTATAATAAAACGTCACTAGGAAGGGGGTACCAGTAGATTACATAGTATCTTCAACGTGAACATTACAATATATGAAGCGAAGAAATCGATATGCTTGTCAGGAATTCTGTGGTGAAGCTGTGTTGCAATCTCGTAAATATTGTCGTAAATATTGTTTGAAGCAAGTACATTAAAATACTAGTGTATTGTTCAGTAAAATAGCATTATAAATGAGAGAGCGAAAATGCAAAAAGTCTAAAATTAGGGATCATATGGTTTTTCGTCATAAGCGGATAAAGATGAATTTCTGTTCAAAACGGGTCTGCAATTGTTTTCTAAGGTGAACAGAGAGGAAATTTATACATTTTATTAATCCGCTACCCCACTACTGATTGACAGGTTTGTCTTACTGTTGTCCTATCGCGCGACAGTCTATGGAAGCGCTGCTGAGTCCCAATTAATCAGGTTCTATGTGGCTCCCATTTGGAAGAATCGCTATCTTGGTGTATTTCGGGCGCTGGGTTAACATTATCTTTGTTAATCGAACTTGACATCGAGGGCTTAGTCAGAAGCAAATCGATTCTCAGCAATATTTATCTGGGCTGTCTGAGTTACTGATTCTCGAAGTATGTGTATAGAGAACATGCAGTGGTTCTTCGTGAAATACATATGAATAAAGCAGTTTTCTTTTGTGTAGTCGACGCAAGATAGAGCTATTCAGCGACAAAGAAAGATTATGTGATCAGAGATAATATTTTTTTTCTTTTAGAGAAGGCGAATATAGTTGTCATGATGTTGCCCTAACTTCGTAATTACATATGTTTACTATTTGTTAGTTAAATGGTTAGATATTATTAATAATAATCGAAATGAATTTACTTAATAGTTAAGAGATTGAAGCCTTAGTAAGCAGTATAGCAGTCTCTTACAACTCATAAACAAAAGATAGAAACAAATAAATTTTGTTGTGGAAATTGTGGTGCAATGTAGAATTACGCAAAGTAGACTAAAACCGCAATAGCGTGCGAAATAGTTGTCAAGTAGTATCTTCTTTTTAACAATAGGACTCTGGGAAATCATTTTTCGTAATACTTAAAAAGATGAATGATACCCATGTTTTGATTCAAATTCGGGGCATGATTTCGAGATACTGAAAAAATGTTATATAAATTTGTATATCTTAAGCAGACTTGGCATCTGATCTTAAATTTCTATAATCAAATTATTTTCCAACATGGTGTTCTGAATATTCAAATTTCGATTTGAAATCGTCAGATTAGCTGCAGCCAAAAATGCTGTAAAACTCTAAAATTGTAACAGATTAGCTTTTTAGTTATTTCGATCATATTTTGAAACAAATCCACGGCCATCAAAAATACTCATTTTAGCCTTTTAACTATGCAGTCTTGAAAATGACGAACTTTTCGTGGTGTTAATGCGCTACTTCCTTTTGTAATAACTAGACATAACCATAGATAACAACAGTTTACCCTCCACGCATGAGTAGGTTCATATAATTGCTAAAGAGTGCCACCGGAAAATCGCAATAATAGTAATATAATAATAATAATATATAATAATATAATACATAATAACAATTATAACTTTTTTACATGTTTCAATACATTCTCCAATAGTAAATGAACCCGTATGAGCAAATACTTGTGGCGTTTATGCAGTTGAGTAAGTTCATCAGAAAACGAATGCTGAAATTGGTCGCAAAGAAACACGTAATACTAAATATTATAATATATATATACATATATTATATATATATTATATATTATAACAGTTACATATTTACAAAATTAGTTGCCTTTGCATAAATACAGAATTTTAATTCGAAGCATATGTTTAGTTACAAAACTAAATGCAAACTATAATATGATTTAACAATTCAAGAATTGATATTAAGCGATGGAAACTTTTCATATTAATTAACGACTGGCTATTAAGAAAGTGGATTGTATTCATGACTTACCACTAATTGTTGTTTTTGAATATACATCCTCAATTCCTTGACTATACAATAGGTGAAATGTGTAATTAAAAACTGGCATAGTCTAGGGCACAGACTTAAACAATGTATCTAACCTGAAGTGGTGATAACATTTAATTTACCTAAAATGATGGGCATCTCCTTTCTTGTGCAGTGTTTTGGGTCGTTTACTTTATAGAAATTTAGTTATATTATGTAAATTATTGCTAAAATTAGACTAATTGGTTATTGTGAAATCTGTTATTCAATACGCAGACTGGCGAAATCTTTAGTTCTGTCTGCTAGATATCTCTTGGCGTCCGCAATTCTGTATAAGTTAAGATGTTCAGCGAAAAAATCTCCACGTCGCTTTTGCAACAGAGCATCTTAAATTGTTTGGGAGGCGCGAGTTTTTTTGAGTATTCGGGTCTACGAGCTTTTGTG
>BOPP01000123.1:1374408-1387133 GCA_017312745.1 Gryllus bimaculatus | reverse complement strand
ATTCAATTCAATTCATAGAGGACGGTATCGATGATTGGGGGACTTGCAGCAGCTTCCAAGAGTATGACGCGAAGACTGCTAGTTGAAACCCTCGTAAGATATGGTGTTCTGACTTGGTTGTGAGGAGGTTGACTTCCCACACCAACACGAAACCCACCTGAACCATCAGCTCCTCGCTAATCGTCATTCGTCCCTCGCGTGCACTCCACAATTTTTCAGTGGCAGGCAAACGCAAACAACCACTGTGATAACTTGCTCAGGAAAGGGAAGGTCGTAAAATCGTAAGCCATCTTCCTCTCTCAAGCTCAGAGATCAGAATCGCACACTTCTGTACACTTTACACTGAGCAAAAAGCAACCAAGTGATTGACCCTTTTTTTTATATAATTTCATTTAATTTCATTTGCTCACTAACCGTTCTCCCAGCATATCTTCAAAAATGCTCGCTCTCTGTCCAGCATTCCCCAATCTTTATTTATTGTACTTTCCCGCATACGTACGTATGAGTAATATACATAGTTTATGGAAAGTTATAGCTGCGGAAATTCGATTTGGAGATTCCAACGGAAATACAGGTTTTGGGGTCTCCTGATACCGAAAAAGGTTTTTTTAAATTTAGCGGGTAGGGCCCTTAAAAGTGTCCATTCAAACCTCACTCTAGGCATGACGACCCTGCCACGCAACGGTTGTAAAACAGTCTATTTCCACTGAGCGAACAATGAAGCAAGTAGCAGCGACGACGACCGTTTAACACCCGACGCACCTCAGGTTCGTCAACCGTGGTTTGACCGTGTTTAGGGGCATTACGGCCCTTGCCTTAAATCCCGTTGTCAACAACAGGGGTGATTCGCTCCTGTTCGACCGCCCCGCAGAACAGGCCCCGGGAGCCACCGCAAAGCAGACCCTCCAGAACGAAGCTCCACCGCGCGCCACGACGTCCGATTTTAGAGCCAGCGGGCGCAAGTTGTTCGAGTCGACTTTTACGAGCTATCTCCCATTGACGGCAAACTCCGCGGCAGGTACTACATTACACGGAGATCGTTTCGCGTAAAAACCGCAAATTGTGGTCGTGAAGCGTGCGAGTTTGTGGTGGTGAATACTATAATTAAAACGCGTTACGAGACTGTTCAGAATGGTCGTGTTCTAATCGCGGTGGTAATTCGTATTTCGTAGGAAGAGCAAAGAAAGGAATGGCGAGTAGACAAAGGCTGATAAAAGTAAACGCCCACGCCTAATGAAATGATGCTTGCTGTTGGCAGTGAGATTATTTCCATATTCCATCGTGGATAAAAGGGGATTGAATGAATGAATGAATGAATCACAAAGACAGTAATGAATCACAATGCAGTACGCCAAGAAATTATCTCCACACTGAACAGAATCAGGGTCTCATACTAAAAATTGCATTTATGTTGGTAGCAACCAGATCACTGGGAAACAAGTGAAAGAGACAACACTTTCAGCGTCCATTATGATTATGGTCAACTTACGTTTTCTTTTGTCATAAGCTGTAGCTCGTGTTACAACATGATTTCTGTTGCATACTCTCTTACCAGCAAGATGCCTCTGCAGATAGACTTTCCTGGCGTGCTACACTTCACATACGAAAATCATATAAACAACATTCAACATTAAAACGTGCACACAATTCAAGAGCTTATTTCCGAAGTGACGTTTGTCCATTTTCATTTTTTTCTTGTTTTATATATCAATATATTCCTAAAACGTTCTTCCATCATTCTGCCAAATATTCTGTTAAAAAATGTAGATTCTATTAGGATGAACGGTATCCGAAAACAGTTGAATATTATTTTAACTAGAAGACCGAATGTAATTACTTTACCTTCCTGAGAAATTGTTTCCTGAAGATACGTGACTTTCGAAATGAACACTTCAATTGTGGAGCAAATGTGTACGCGAATATTTTACTACTCTAGCACGTTCAGTGTCTCAAGAAGTAATCTCAATATGAATGGTTTAAGCTCAAATGAGAGTCTAGACATCAGATTAATATCTCAATGAATAATGTCATGCGCATAAAATAAGCTTCTAAACGGCTAAAGTAGCCAAAATAATTTTTTTGGACATAAAATTGACAAAAATATACCTCCTTACATTCATTTTATTTTACTTCCGACTAATTTATTAACAACAAGATCATGAACTCGGCAACGTAAATACTAAAATAATTATTTTTTCTCACACTGTTTCCAACTCATAAAAGTATTTTATGAAGGGCTCGTTTGAACATAGGGTTAAGTTATATTTTACAATACTGCATCATCATGCATCTACATATTAATTGCCGTTAATTAACAAATATAATACAGATTTTTTATTTTATATAGATTTCGCTCAGTCTGATTTTCTACCTTTGAAGTTTATTCTTCACGGTTTCAATCATACCGAACATGTACGGTATTTCTGAGCTTATAAAACACAAACAGACAATTTTAGATCCTCGTGATGACTAAGCATTTTTTAGCACTTCAAATATTCCTAGAAATCATAAAGTCATGAAATGTGTTGACATTTAATTTCGAGAGTTTACAAGAATAATATAGTCATTTGCCATAAAAAATCTTAATAAAACAAAAATCGAACCATTAGAATCACGCACACACAACGGCAAAATCGATCTCGAAGAAAAAATGTTATGATCACTAAATGAAGGAGGAAGTAGTATCACTTGTATCCAAAGTTACCAAAAGGTATTCCAGTTTTCTTGCATCCTTTATTCCGAGCAACATTCTCAAAATGCGGGATTGTTTTACAACGCTGGTGACACTAAAACGTTCCCCATCTTAGCGCCGGACTCTCTCACAGCCCACCTGGAGTGCGGTGGAGGGCTATCACACGCGTATTTTGTACATAGATGCTTTATCGAACTCGCAGCCAACAGTGGCGAGCCATACACCGAGTTTTAAACCGTTCTTTATTTACGACTCTGGAATTGGGGATATCGCCGCTACGCTTCGAAGTATTCACAACTCTCGCCATCGGGAAATCGATAAAAGTAATATCGGAGAACATCTAATATTTCGTGGTCCCGCACGTCGAATGAGATGACACTCGCACACGAAAGCAAAACGACTTTTGTGTGTTTCGCGCAATATCTTGCCGAATGCAAAAGGAGAGAGAAGAATTGCAACGTGCAGATAAGGGAATAAAATGTATTCTCATGCTTTCGGAGCTTAAAATGCAATATAGTAACTACAATTTGTCATTCAAAATGGAGATATTTAAGATGGAGATTTGGAAAAGCACTAGGATTATTACGCGTGTTTTTAGCATGTAAGTGGAGGAGGAAATGAAGTCATTGATAGTAACTAAAATTTGCCATTCAAAATTGGTTTAGGAGAAGGAAGAAATTGAAAGAGTTTTGGAAAAGCACTAGGATTAAAACGGCAGTATTTTTTGCGTGATAATGTGGAGGTATAAAGTCATAGTGCAGTAAAAGCTAGGGGGGGGGGCGCGGCTGAGTGGTGGTAGCGCTACGGTACGCGGTAGCACGGTTGCGTTTGGTGTAGTGCGTTGTGGGTGAGTTTTGTAGTTGTGTAGTTGTAGTTTTGGTGGTGGTGTGGTAGGTGTGGTGGTGAGGTGCGGCGCGCGCCGGCGCGCATGACTGTGGTCGGGGACGATGGCAAAAATCTGAACGCGCCTGATGAGGAGGGAGCAGAGGAGAGGGTTAACGAGACGCGGGCAATTACGCGGCGCCTATTCCCGGAAGAGGCAAAAACGGCAGCGCGAGGCGGGCGAAAACAGGCGCCGCTCAAAGCGGACACGAGGAGGGGGGAGGCTGCGTGCCCCATGGGGGGCAGCAAGGTAGCGAGGTCAGCCCAGGTGAGGACACGGATTCCGGGGTGGAAATGAGAGGTTTACCCAAGGGGGAACGCGATGTGTGGGGAAAACGGAAGGCAGGATACAAGAGAACTCAATATTAATGAAAATTCTTACTCATTGTAATTACTGTTTTTTCGTACATTATAGAGTAGTAGTGTAGAGAAAGTTATTTAATGGGGGAAAAAAACGCGATTCTTCGGCAGAAAATGTCTTACTATATGACTCTGATATCGAACAAGTCGTCAGTTTTTATTCCCGTATGATAAAAATAACTTACTCTAACACGTTGTGTAATCAATTAATTTTTATGGGCCTCTGATACAGAAAACTTCGTTTTACGGCAAAACGTCTCTGTCCTTCAACCTGTAACCAATGCTACCTGCTGAATCGTAAAGGATTTCCACTGGAACTAATATTCTCTAATCGATTTGGATAATATCGCGGCCCCCTTATAATTGAAACTGTTACCTACAATGATTCTGGAGGTTCTTTTCATTAAGCCCCAATTTCATTATTAACATTTTTATTATAACTGGCTCCAAACCTTTTCTCTAATTTTTTATCAGATAGAGCAAAGTACTGTTATAAAAATGACTCTGGGCCAATTTTCGTTAAACTCTCCGAATTTCGAAAATTGTAAAAGTTTACATTTTTTTATCTTCATCCCAAACCTACAATATTGAAGGAAGGTAAAATGTTCTATAATGCAATATATCCTTCATAAATAAATCTTTATATAAGGTTCTGTGCCATTTTTTCTAATTTCGATTAGCTTTCACCAGAAATAATGGCAATTCTAAAACAAGCTTTCCCAAAAACTGTTCCATTTCTTAAAATATTGTTTAAGCTGGTAACACAGACGTTATTATGATGTAATATTTTCTTCCAAAAATAATACAACCTATGTTCAAGTATTATTGTATATTATATTACTTAACCGTTATACATAATGGGAAAAAGGATGTGCAGTTCTACCACCACTAGCTTTTAAAAGGATTATTAATCAATTACTATTCGAAATGAATATATTATTGTTGGATTCGCATTTTATTAATCATTGACTATAGTAGTGTTTAGGTAGATTATATTCCTTTTTTTAAAAAAGAAATATTTGTAATTACAATGTTTTTTCGACATTTGTAAACCTTCTGGACAAAAGAAATTATAATTAACAATTTGAAACTGTAATTATTATATGTTCAATGCAACGAAGCAGTACATATTTCGAAAATCGGATGAGTACATAATTGATCCCCGTCATAAAAATAAACACATGACCGCAGAGAAGTAAAAATTCTTTCACAAAAACACTAACACGTGAGAGGAGAATAGAGAATGTTGCTTGGATACTTTCCAATCGGGGATGATGAGCAAGTGGGGACAAAACGACAACGTACTGAATGTGAACCCAATAGGATTGCCAGGAGATGAACACGGATCCTCGAGGTACGTATTCGTGATACGGACTTGGGCATTTTATTGCTGGCTCGGGCGCACTACGCTCGCGGCGCCAGCGAGACCATAGAGAAACGCACGTAGCAGGATGAAAAAAAGAACGAGGAAGGAAGAACACAGGGAACGCGTGGGCGTGACGAGTACGAAGTGTCACCTGGCAGCAACGTAATACTGACAAGGTCACCGGGCCATACGGAGCTTTGCTGAAGAACAAAGGAACAGCTGCAAGAGCCACTACTCACAAAGCGAAAAAAAAATTTACTTCCCATTCAGTACAGAAATAAATGTGCACTTGGAGTTATGCGTGTTCTGATTGCTATGTAAATCATGTCAATGGCTCCTTCAAATCATTTAAATAGCGAATTCACCGAGATACCACTTTCGAAAAGAGTCGAGCATCCAAAAAGAAAGTAAGATTAATGTTAACAATGACATTTCATGTATTATATAATTGTAAATAACCTGTAACAAGTATTGTACTTCAGTTTCTGGGTCAATGACCCCCATCTCGATCAGGTTTTCGTCCAGTTTTCCTGATCCTCGAGCAAGTGCTGAAATAGCCCCTTGTTTTGCTTCTGGACATAAATGTAACTTCAAATTAACTTCTCCCTATAGGACGTAACACACAGTTTTTAGCTCTTTTTGACGTAAATAAATAAATAATATTATAAAAATATTTTATTAATCACGAAATATATATAAAAAAGTTTTAATAATCACGAAAAAGAATCTTAGTGTTCTGTTGGTCTAATTGATGTCTATTCTCTTGTTTAAATCATACTCTAATGAAATGTCTAAGTTGTATTTCAATGCTGTCGATAATGAAAATAATTTACGACATTCTCTCGTCGTAACTAGCCCAATTCTAAGAAAAGCAAACAGTTTGGCAAGAAGCAAACTAAAATAAAAATAAATTAGCTTCACGGTCACCCAAACCTTATGCAAAAATATTCCAATACTTTTTGCAACAACCACACCGACAACCGACGAATATTGTACTCGCAACAATACACCAGATAAACGCACCCCATTTAACAAAATCGCAATTACAACGTCCATGTCGCAACTGAAATCTGTAGTAAACGCGACGCAAACCACTCTCTCCCATAGCCACAATGAATGCCCCGCTCAGCTGTTTTTCTCCTTCTTTCCGCAGAGGCTCTGCCTCACCGCGCAGTCAGCCAATAGGACGAGCGATAGTCCTAGGGCTTTTTCCCCCTCGTTTTTCTCCCAAGCCGGGCGACTCCCTGCCCACGCCGCCTCATCAAGGTCACGTTGGACTGATACGCTCTTGGCGATTTTTGGACGAACGCTAGTGTCGAAACAGCAGAAGTCTCAGAGAGAGAAGGAAACGGGATAAATGGGTAGGAGACGAGTAGTGGGGAGAGACGAAATGGGGAAAAGGTGAGGAAAGGAGAGAAGAGAAGGCCGATAAGAGAGAAGTGAGTAAGCTACTAGAATGTTAACAACATTGCGATAAGAAGGGAGAAAAGAAAAAGATAAACTAATGAATCATTTTCGACGCAGCTGCGAGAAAATTTATGCGGTGTACAAGAAGAGTCATCATCAAAATAGTCATTTATTAAGTGCCGTGAAAATGAGTACATTTCATAGTGAAATTTCATAAAGTAAGTTCAAATGGTAACCTTTGAACCTATAGATGATATCTACTCCAGAGTAAACTGCTTTGTCTTTGGTCACAAAAACAACGGCTCCAGACAAGATAAAATTCAGTTTTTTCTTCTGCAAAATGACAAATTTGAAGTTATGTCTTTTTTTCGCGTCGATAACCAATCTCTTGAAGATACTTAGTAATATTTTCCCTTAAAATTCAAGATAATATATGCATTGCATACGAAGGTCATTTCGATAAAGCTAATAGTAGTATAGATAACAGTTAAAAACTGAAGAGAGTGAGACATTTTTAGCAATTTTTTCAATTTTGTTTCAAGCCAAAATTTTTTGAGGTGGCAAATCTAAAATTCGAATTAGCGCCTCAAAATGCATAGAGAAGCGATAAGAAAAATAACTTCCAATTTTTTTTTTCTTGAATGTGGCCGTTTTGAACGCCAGGTGACAGGACAACTACACCAGCCAATGTTGCGAGTTACATGAAACCTCGATACACGTTAGTACAGAGTTGAAGAGTTATAATCGTCATACCCTCGTAAAGAACGACATTTTACACGAAAATATTTAAATTTTAACAAAAGGGAATTGGAACGCTGATACTAGAAAATCTATTAACTTGCATTAAGACGTTCTATTAACTATTTTTATTCTGAAGATTATTTTACATCGAATTGAAATCGCAACTTTTTTTCTAAGGGGAAGGGACAGTTTTTACCAAAAGAGGTTCCTAATCCAGCTTCGAACGATTCAATTTCCGCACGCAAAGCACCGCGTGGCGCCCAGGGTAGGCATCCGCTCGCAAGCGTTCTAATGCAATTAATTGCTGTAACGCACCGAGTCTTGATGTGAATAACACGGGTTTGCTCCGATCAATAGGACGGCAGGCGTGCCGGGGCGGTCGCCGACTCCCTCGCGTCTTGCCGTGCCCTCCGCGAGCACAAGCTTTGTCCAAGTGCGCTGTCAGGGCTTTACAGGGGTTAATAGAGCGATCTCCCGCACTTAACTGACTACACAAATGTTCAAGAAGCGTTTCATTTCTCTAGTTTGCTATCTCTAATGAATTTTCATATCACGACGTGAATGAAAGTGCGTTAGATTCATGAAGAAGTAATTTCATAATCACTCACCAAACGTCCGCCATTGTAAGATTGTATCGTTCCAAGTAATGCTTACCTGGAAAAGAAAAAAAACGATTTCGAATAAATAACAAATATGCAATAAAAATATAATATTTAAACAAATATAACAATACAAAAAGGGAATTATTATTACTAATACTATTATTATTATTACGCAACTATGTCACTGCACATTAAAAATTTGTTTTTAAACTACAAAATGGCAAATTATCAGAACTAACCTACTGGTAATTTGCTTTAATAACACCAAGTGGAGTAACATAAACCTTGAGATTTATTCTCTACTTTTTCTTACTTCCTCAATTCCCATTGTTCTAGTTATCAAATAATCCACACGATTATTTAGTGAATGCGATATTTATTTTAAGGTTTATACTGAAACACCACAAGCTCTTTGCGCTACAGTCATCGTTTTCTTTGTAGTACATGTAATAAATACGGATAGCACTGCATTATATCAGTGACTGTCGTCCAAATATTGAACTGTTTGACGAGTTAATATTTTTGATTTGTGCAGCTTTTGAACGTTGCGTGAAAACGCCGTGAGCAAAGCAGTTGGAGATAACGGGCAGAGAGTACACACGCTAAACGTCAAGGCTAACGCGCTCTGACTCAACGCTTATCACAACACTCATGGCGCAAGGGAACAATGCTGGGTATACAAAGGTCACTTCAGCCGGCTACTCCCTACAATACGAGTATCAGCATTGAACAACGAATGATAATAGTATACATTCTCATTATAACGCGTACTTCCTTACCCGTAATTACAAATAAAAAGTCCGCGTTGATAATAATGAAGAATAGTGTTAACAAGTTCCATTAATTCCTTAAGTAACCGCAAGTGAATGAGAACGCAAAAAAGATCCTGCAAACCATCAGACATTTCTCATTCACCTTACGTATGGATCTTAATGGAGTTACCTAATGATTTATCCAAGCCATTTGATGTCGCTCAAAACTAATTTTCACACACACCCTCCCGAGTTTAATTACACAAAATTTAAATCCCCATCACACGGCAAGGAGATATGAAATGGAAATTGAGAACTTGGAGGTCTTACAAGCATTATTCATATTGACTGAAAACAAATTACATTAAAGATTGTGTACTGTGTATACTATATAAAATATATACACATTGTTTGCATCTACGAGATATCGATAGTACAATATGTTGCCTGTTCATCACGATTGTGTGGTATACTTCATCAATGTATTGATGAAACATGCAGTGAGTCCGATTCCACGCAAACCAGTTCGAGTTTTAATACAAGTACTACAACGTGGAGTTTTTCATGCAAGGCAGGCGCTTCCCCGATTGCACGAAGTGGATGTGGAAAAGACGGCCAGAGAAAAGGACCGCGTGAAAACAAGGGACTGTCTGCGACAAAACCTCTAGTTGGGGTTAAGGCCCTTGTGAAGTACAGGATACACGTCAATGTTAGATCACTGAATAGTAGTTTTATTCAATGGCTTCCACAGAGTAAAGTTCCGAAAATGCAGATCCATGCTTCACAATGCATTCAATAAAAAAATCACATACTCCCTATTTTATCCCTTCACAAAAATATCAGAGAACAGGCGTTAGGGGCATGCCTGGAGATTTGCAAGAACCTTAGCCTAACATCGAAAAAGTGAACAGTATGTAACATAGATGTGTGCAGACTTTAACAGTTTATTCTGATTACAAAAATAAACATTGACTAAGGATTTCCTTCTTTCACAACTCTTTCAAAGGAAGGGATATAAATAAATAAATAAATAAATAAATAAATAAATAAATAAATAAATCAGATAAAACTGCATGTTACTGTTTTCAAACGATTATTTTTTCCCTGGAGCCTCTCCAAACACAATGAGCGTGTCTTGGCGCAGGAACTTTAGTAGCTTCTAGCATAATTCAACAAAAGCCAAACAGAAACAATGCTGGCAAACTGACTGCGACAGTTTTGTACTACTTTTAAACAATATATACATTAGCGAAAACGAGATGACGAAGTGACGCTTGACAGACATGTACTTCCATCTAGAAGCCAATTCCACAAAATATACGCAGGGAGTGGTTCATTTGTTTTTATTGTAAGACCACACAGTGTAAGTTCTTTCAATATTTGAAACAACCTCGTGGCCATGCCGGCTGTTCAGGGTGTAGTCATCTAACACGTTGAGGTCTTTACACAAATAACAATTACGACGCGGCGGTAGTAGCAGGAAGCCAGATATTGACGCCGCCGCACTTTTAAGTCATATTGATCCTGTACTCAAGAGCGGAGGGGCTTGAGCACGCACTATCTTTAATATGAGAGTAAACGCGCGATGTTGGTATCGCTTTAAACGTATTGACGGTGAAGAAAACTGAACCAAAACACATTTAATGCATGAATGCTATAATAATAATAATAATAATAATAATTATTATTATTATTATTCGACGAGCGGCATATTAAAATGTATTAATTCTTAAGATAAAACTTAGGCTTTTTAAATGGGGGTCATATTCAATGATTTCACATTTTCTGATGTGATAATTATATTTTATTTTTTATTTAAATCATTATAAACTTCTTCGATTCAATATATCATAGTTCAATACATTTTTAAAAGGAATAACTTTAATCACTATTGTAATTATTTATTTAATATGTTTTGATGTGTTGTTCCACGTATGCTGTGTTTTTTGTTGGTGTGATGATGTTGTTTTGCTGTTACCTATGAGAAAGTACCGCAATCAGTTTCGTGACGTTTTACGAAATATTTCGATTAACTAAATCGTAATAGTTCACAACGGTACATTAAGGGTAATGTATACGACATTACCAACTTCTGAATACAACAAAATAAGTAAAAGCCAAATGTAAAGAAGTCAACATGATTTCGTTTGATGGTCTTCATATGAAGTGAACATATCGTAATGCTTCCTATTTATGTCACATTCAAATGACATAACGTGATAAATTTATGATTTATATAAAATCGAACTCAGTCTTCACCACGAAATACGATACGAAAATAAAATTTAAAAAAATATATTACCAACCAGAGTATTTCATATTAAAATCGATTTAGTCCCTACTACATACAACTTCCACTTACTGAATGCAATTATTGTCATTGCTTCATTCGTCTCTTGGCATTGTGATGTGTTGGAAGACATTTCTATTCTAGATATTCCAGTTCTTGGCGACCATGCAGATCACTCAATGTGTACACGGATAAACAGGAAATTATGAAGATGACTAATTACAATAGAATATGCCCATGGTACATCAAGCTTGGAATCCATTAAAGATATTATCAACAAATTACGTTAATCCACGGTCTCATTAATTACACTTTTTCATACCACAATAAAGCAACAACAACAGCAAATTAATCTAAGCTGCAACGAGACACACATGAAGAATGTGCTTTGGCATTTCGTAAACTGGGACCGATTTCTTGACATTCTTCTCCAGATTCAAGAACATGTATCACTGACAATAAAATACAACACTTCTTCCTCCATTCTGCTGAACGTGTGCGTCCAGTAACTGTCCTTTTTTTTCATTCACAGATACTACTTTTTAATTTTCGTAGCAAGTACGCAAAGACGTTTTGTATTCCAAACAATGTTACTCACTATGTGCTATTTCATTCATTGGGGCCAGATATACTGAACTGTAATACGGCGGTGATAAATTGGATGAAATGTAAGGCAGGATCTAAGTTACTGATACTACAGTCCTAGCAAAGCATCGCGATTTCACAAAGCGATTGTGTCTATTTTCGTCTAGTAGACGTCACGTGCGCTGTCAGTATCTGAGTGCGAAGACAACTCGCTGCCACCTATGCTCTGCCTATTATGCCTTTCCCAAAACAAAGATGCCTCTTGGTCGACAGGGCGTGGGTTCGTGAACCGAAACTAACTACCCATAATATCTCGGCAAGCACGCGAGACTCTGCACGCCACATGCATGCAAGAACGCTCTCTCATGCATAGCTTAAAAAGAAACAGACTTCATAAATTCTCTTCCATTTGCTGGAGCTGCACACAAAAAAACTGCGGAGTCCAGATAAAAGTGTGTCCCAACGAATGTTGTGGTAAATAACTAAGTTCTAGAGCTATAAAATGTACTATCTCGTAATTCCTGGTTTTAGGAAAATGAATACAAATATGTTTTTACTGTTCCAAACAAACAATTTTGTTGTAGCATTTATTTATTTATTGTGACATTAAAATTTTAATTTTATGAGGAATAATCAGATAAAATTCATGTAATTTAATAAACACAACACTGTTTTAACATAAATTGTTTCATTATTTACTTGTATTACATTTAAAATGTCAACAAGATTTTTTTCTATTTTAGGACTCCTAGATTACAATTTTTAATTTCAGTAGTGTTTGTAGTTCATTAAGAAAGAAAAATGTAATTCAGTATTATACATGGCAATACATCCTTTTACCAGAAAGTATTTGTATAGAAAAGGAACTCGATGAATCAGTTTCGATTCATGTCAAGGACAACAGCCGGAAAACCGAATCTTTGGGAATGTCAGAAGGAAAAGAAAGACGGAACTTGATAAAGATACGATTAAGCTTCTAAAAGCTAGTTTGAGACGAAAGAGTAACAAACGAATGACACTATTTGTTTTTAAGACTTCCATCGTTGTC